>CAUYRH010160105.1:0-17883 GCA_963574655.1 Perodicticus potto
GGGCTCCGATGGGGTCCCTGTTCCAGGAGGCCTTCGCCTCTGGGGACAGGCCACCCTCCAGTGGTCACCCTTGCATTCTGGACAGGGGCCAGGTGGCTTGCCCAGCCAGTGGTATTGCTGGGGGCAGTCTTCTCTGGAGTCGCCAGTCTGACCACATTGGAAGCACTTGTTTTTCGCTCCTCTGGTTCATGCAGCTATTTTAAAGATCTTCATCTTTGACATTTCTATTGCAAGCAAATGGCTATATTTTTTTTTTTTTTGAGACAGAGTCTCAAGCTGTCACCCTGGGTAGAGTGCCGTCGCGTCACAGCTGACAGCAACTTCAAACTCTTGGGCTTAAGCGATTCTCTTGCCTCAGCCTCCCAAGTGGCTGGGATTATAGGCACCTGCCACAATGCCTGGCTATTTTTGTTGTCGTTGTTGCAGTTGTCCTTGTTGTTTAGCTGGCCCAGGCTGTGTTCGAACCCGCCACCCTCGGTGCATGTGGTTGGCGCCGTAACCACTGTGCTACAGGGGCCAAGCCCAAATGGTGCTTGTAAATCTGAAACTCTAGCTCCATAGCTTCTTTTTCCATCCTCTTTAGCCTTAGAATACAACTTTATCATATGAAGTTTCTTCTCAGAGGCATTTTTATCACCCCTACCAAGGACAAGTGGAGAAAAAAGATTTTTAGGACCAACAAAGTCCTCTCAACGTGGCGAAAAGGGATAGTGGTCCACTGGGGGCTCCTGGCAGGGCTCATCAACCCCCAGACTACATGAGTGAAGCCACCTGCTGTCCAATTTACTTAGACTATGGCTGTGAGCATGAAGCCCGAGCTTTGACCAGCTCCCGGGTCATGAAGACCGATCAGCTATGATACCTGTCAACCTGTCCTGTTCTCAGGGAAGACACTGCTGGCTGACGGGTGACACAAGGAAGCCTCATCCATCATTGGTACCTGACCCATGAGGTCTGGCAGTCATTAAAGCTGAGCCAATCACATCGACTCCCTTGGGATATGAGTCAGATCCCCCAGAGCGAGAGGACTGGGGGTTCATTGGGAGCAGTAGGATCTGCAGGCCCCAAAGCTGACAGGGTCTGTGGCTCTCTGGGAGATTGGTCTATCCTAGAGACAAACTGTTCACAGTGCTTGACTCAGGATCTGGGTCTCTGACCTTGCCTGCCTCACAGGGAGGGCTCGCTGTGCTTAGACCCCTCAGTGTCCCTCCCCAGAGCACTCCGGGCTGAAGCCCCCTCCTCCTTCCTTGCCCTGTTCTATTGCTGGTCCTGGCTGGAGCTGGTGGGAGGAATCCAGAAGTGGGCAGGTTGGGCGCCAAGTGTCAGTCATTTGGTGCTGGGCAAGGGTGTGTAAAGCACCTTTCTGGGCTCTAAAGGCACCATTTGTGACCCATCATTCACAGAGAACAGTTCTTTCTTTCTTTATCCCACATGTGTGCTCAGGAACCTGAGTACCGGGGCCTTTCATCAGCCAAAACTAAGCTAATGTGTAGAGGTATGACACTTTAACTTTCAACAAGGTAGCGGGGACCCTGCAAACAGGCTGTGCTGCCCTTTCACAAGCGATATTGCCTTTCCAAGCCTCAGTGTCCACCTCTGCGCCTGGGGTCAGGGCTCCTTGAGTTCTGCCTCAGACATCTGATCAGATGGCTGAGGGTCTAGCTTCTCAAAGTGTGGTTCCTGGAACACCAGCGGCAGTAGCAGCAGCAGCCTAGACTTGTCTGTTTTAGAACTTGGCTGTGCCTTAGAATCCCCAGGGGAGAATTTACAAGGAAACAGTACCAAATCCAGGGTGGGGAAGGCAGAACCTGGGAATCTGTATTTTCACAAAGCTTTGTTGTGATTCTATCATGCAGTCAGCCTTGAGAACCACTGGCCCTGATGGGAGGGCATTGGGTGCAAGCACTGTCCACAGCTTTCTCAGGTCCCCCTCAGCTTCCCTGGTGGCGACAGAATCAGCAGCTTCCTTCTCATTCCCTTATTTCTTTGATCACTGGAGTTGTTTCTCCTCCTGTTCTGGGAGGGGTTGGGAGGAAACTCCTCGGATATGAGACTTGCTCTGCTCATTGGCATTGGCTGGGCTCTGGCCACCCTCCCTAGAGGCTCCTGGCCCTTGGAGCCAAGGGAAGGCCTCAGAAGAGGCCCTGGGTGCCTAGGAAGGTGAGGGGCACCTTCAGAAGGCCTGACCACTCCCAGAAAAAAGCAACTCTGTGTGACCAGAGACCCCCACTCCTGCAGTCCCCTCCATGACCTCGCTTTCAAGCATGACCAAAGTCCCTGCTTGTGCCCTACTAGGCCTGATGTATTTTGCAGACCTCACGGTAGCACAGATCACGCTCAGCTATTTTTCTTTTCTCAGCAAAGAAGGAGACCTAAGTTAAGGAAGAGGAGAAAGAATGGAGAGAAGGAAACTAGGGCAATGGAGGGCACACTAGCCTGCCTTAGGCTGGATTCTGCAGTCTGCCTGGCTTTTTCCTTTAGGTTGACATTCCTATGCTCTGGGTCCCCTTTCCTCCTGGAGTGCCTGCCTTGCCTCAGTTTGCTCACCCCTGCAATTGCTGTCATTTTAGACTCAGCCTCCAGGGAGAAGCAAGTTGCCATGTCACCTGCGCGTACCACCCTTTATATGAGCAGCATCACTGCTGTCGGGAAGGAGCTGTCATGGGAAATGCAGAGACTTTGGGCCAGAGTCAGGATTAAATTTCCTCAGTGGCGTGGCTTGGAACTTGTTTGGCTTTAATGGGCTTCAGCCACCTCATCTATAAAATGTGTAATAACCATCGTCACATGGCCGAGTGGAGAGTCCACGCGATGACAGGAGCGAGGGCCGGCGCGGAGGCCGCCTCCTCCCACTCGCCCTGCCTGGGGCCTGCTCCTCTCGGAGATGAGTCAAAGGCCACGCAGTTCTGTGTGGAATGTCTCTTCTGGAATGTGTGCCTTTGTGCCAGGCCCTGAGGATCCCAACCCTCCTTCTAGTTTGGTTCTCACTTTTCCATTCCCTCTGCCTGGCAGCCCTGGCCACTCCCTTCGGGGGCCTGCCAACTGGAAACAGCCGCCCATGGAGGCGGGGCCACGAGGAGGGAGGGAGTCTGGCCTGGCTTCATGCTCCTGCCTCCAAGGCTGTGGTTTAATCCCCAATCCATCCAAACAGGGGTCAGGCATGATTCAGTCCTGGTGTACTTCAGGGAGGAGACATGACTCAGATAATAGAGTTCAGGCTGAGTTCAAACCCTGACACTTGTCCCCAGTCTCTGTGACCTTGGGCAAAGTTATTGAACCTCTTTGTAAACTGTGGCGACAATTCCTCTCTTAAGGGATTGTAAGCAAAGTTGAAAGAGATCATCTGTAGAAACCCCCCAACACGTCCTCGGTGTGAAATCAGTCCCCACCGTGACCTCCAGCCAGAATGAGGAAGAACAGCACACACCTGCAGGCCCGGGACTGCTCAGCGGGACTGCTCAGGGCCTTGCATACCTTCTCTCATTGCCTCCTCACAGCCCTGTGTGAGGTTACTTACGTCATTATTACACTTAGCTTCCAGAAAAGGAAACAGAACTATGGATGGAGAAGTTAAGTAATTTGCTCAAGGTCACCCGGCATGCCAAGGCTAGGAGTGACTGTCCCCGCAGTTGGTGGGCCTCTTTTGCTGGCCTTGCTTAGGAAACTTTGGAGGAAGAGTGGTCGTCCTGTACCCCTGGATACAGGGATCCAGAACCCTCCATGACTTCCCTGCAGAAGAGTCAAATCAGGGTGACCATTCCAGGGACTTAGGATCTGTGACTACCAATTTCCACTGGACCTCTTTCTTTTGCTTCATTTGCTTGGTCACACTTTATTAGGACTGTCCCCTTTTCTCTTGAACTCCTTCCAGCAAGTTTATTAAAAAGGAAGGACCAGGTGAGCAGGAACAGCCTGGATCTCAGAGGTCAGGAGACATCTGGCCACAAAGCCTGAAGTGTATTTGCTCTGTTACCTGAGATTATGTTTTCAAATGTCAAAGGCTTAATTTGGGATGATCCAGATGTTCACCAGCGCTCTAGTTAATGAAGAAACATGTATTTAAAAAGCCAACCACAGAAGTAAACACACTTTGCTTTTGCAATTCTGTTGGGCTGCATCCTGGCCTTGACCTTAAAATAGCTCTCACTGTATGTACTGACAGCGTACGCACACTCGGTCAGGATTTCCTGTGCCTCCACCTCACCATTTCCTCTCTGCCTCTGAGTGGGTCCCCTTCATTCCTCTCCCTTGCCCTCCTCACTACTTGTTTAGGTCTGTGAGTAAGTATGTGGAAATGTTCTGGGAAGTAGGAACATTTAACCTGTAGCCAGAGAAGAGTTCAAATTCCAGTTCCATCATCTTCCAGCTATGTAAACATGAGCAATTTACCTCACTCAGTGTCAGTTTTTCATCTGGAGACTTGTGAGAACACATGAAAATGATTTAGCTCAGAGCCTAGGCCAAGAGGAGGGGGAAATAAATGGAAGAGCTGGGGATAAGGCTTTTGCCCACAAGTCAGTGTGAGTCAGAAGCGTGGTTTGTCCTTGGGGCTTCCTGGCTGGCTTTTGGACTTGTGTCTGTTTGTGGCTCTCTACAGCCTTTGCCACAGACATGGATTCCTTCTGCTCTCAGGTCTGCCTCTGAGGCGGGCAGGCCCTATCTCCTCATGGAGCCTTCTGTGACTCCTTCTTACCTAAGTACAGTTGACCTGTGCTATGTCTCTGCCCAGGATGCAGCCAGGTGATGAAATAACCTTGACAAATGCTTGAACAGATCAAGGTATTGTTTGACAGAGGCCCAAGGAGGATGCTTCAGGGCAACTCCAGCTGTCACTAAGCCAGTATTTCCCAAATGCCTTGTACCCAGCAGCTCACTCTTGGCAAAGCTGCCATGAACAAGCATTGGGTGATGAATGGTAGCCATTTGGGCAGCAGTTGGCACGCCCATGGAGGAAGATCTCTGCCTTGAACTTGAAGTCACCCTGCTCAAGAAACTACTCAGCCACTGTATGTTTCCACTGCCTCCACCTTCCCACAATAAGCAGGAGCCAGGGTCCAGAGGTCAGGGTTAGACCCGGCTCTGCTCATGACTCATGCGTGACACAGGGAAGGTCATTACCCTACTGTTCTGGCTGAACAGATATAATCGAGTTTGGCTTCTCCCTGCCTCATAAGGGTGACTCCGGAGCACTAATGAGGAAATGAGTGCTGGGCCTGGTGAATGCCAGCTTTGTTCCCATGCTGGCTCCCCTTTGATTGTTTCATAATGCCAGTGAGAAATAGCAAAGGTCAAAGACCTTTTCATGTGGGGTGGAGGATCCATGTTGCAGGAGGCACCTCTCCAGGTATGATTCTGAGCTCAGCATCTGCATCACTGTCACCAGGGCCCAGGGGACACACTGACAAGATGTATTGGTGGGGAGGTGGCAGTTGTTTTCCAGGCATTTCATAGGCATTTCACATGGCAAGTCACCCCAAGAATGGATCTTGCTGGAGCTTTTGGAAGCTTCTAGTAGCAAACCCCACAGACTGAACAGCACCTGTCAAGGTTAGGGGGACCGTGACTGATGCTGTTGTGTCTCGTGAGACATGCTGCTTTTCAGGGTTGACTCCACTTGTTTTCTGCAGTTGACTTTCCCATATAATATAATTTTGCTATTTCTCTTGGTTAGTCGATGAACCCTGGGCACCATCTCTCTAGAATACTGGTGGCTGAGGATGGAAGTCTCAGAGGGCAGGAGGAGGAGGGCAGAGCAGATGGGGCCGCTGGCTGTGGCCCTGCTCTGTGGAGCCAACTTGGAGAAGCTTCTTCCCTTGGTGCTGTGGCTTTTCAAGCTAAAATTTCCAGCAAAAGTTCTGGACAGTATTAAAATGATTCCCACAGATAATCAGAGAAGATTCTTCCTGGTTTAATTTTGTTTGATAGATGATAATTCCTACAGTTCAAAAATCAAAATAATATAGATTGGTTACAACGAGAAGTCTTGCCCCACCTCTGCTCTGGTTCTCCCAGTCCCATTGGTGATACAAGTCCTCTCTTGCACCCACTATGGTAAGCAACTTTTATCGGTTTCTTATGTATCGTTCTGGTATTTCTTTATGCAAATTCAGTGATGCATTTTCATTCTGCCACCTCCCTGAAGTATGCAAAAGCTGGCATATGGTATACCCTGTGCATCAGGCATTCTGAGTAGGAAGCAAATGGCAGACTGGAGCTGGATAACTGAGGAGGGCTTAATAGAAGGACTTGTTAACAAAGATGTGGACCGGGTGTGGGGAAGCAGTGAGCAATGGCAAATCTCCAGGGTTGGTAACTTCAGGGAGCCAGAGAGAGAGAGAGAGAACTGTGTGCAGAGGCTCCCGGTAGAGGGCTGGCCTGCTGCAGTGTTATAGGGAGGTCGCCAGGGCATAAATACCCCACCCTCACTCTTGTGCATCCTCTGAGTCTACTGGAGAGCCCCCATTGGCCTGTGCCCACCAGAAGTCATAGGGTAAGGAGGCCTATGGGGGCAGTCTTTACAAGAGAGCCTCTCGGGCACAGAGCATTCTGGAGAAGGTGTGGGTGGCTCGGGAGGAGCACACGGGACGTGCAGTATGTCATCCAGGGACCTTGCACCTTTGATCATGGGCAATGCACCCAGAGAGCGTCCCCTGTTGCCAGTGTGGATTTTAGCACTGCTCACGCCCTCCTTCCTCAGTGTCCCACCAGCCTTGCTGCCACACTGCTGCCCACCATTGTGGAGAGTTTGAACAATGGCTTGGTGTAGCATGGCCTAGGATCCTGGTGTCTGCCGGCCCGCTCGGCACTCCTTCTCTTCAAAAGCCCAGGGAATGTCCCCAGGGATGTTGGACATGCCTCCCAAGTGGTCTGCTGCTCTTCTGGATACTTCTAAGAAGTGCCAATGCCACAGTCTCCTGCTCCCTGCTGCCCCTCCTCACCTCGGCTCTCAGGTCACTGCTTTGCAAATCACTGTCCTCACCTGGCCCTGCCTCACCGAAGCAGGGGCACAGGTCTCCCGGCCACCCAGTGCTTTGACCCATGGCCTGTGTAAAACAGTCTGCCCTCAGGGGGTGGGGACAGCATAGGAGAACCCAGTTAAAATTTACCAACAGGCCTCACTTCTGGCAAAGTTCACTGCCAGCCCTGCCATTGGGAGTCCTTTCTGGGCCATCTGTCTCCCTGGGCTTCAGCTATGGCCATGTTGCTGGGGCCTCCTTCCCTCCGCTTCCTCTCTCTCCTGAGAACCAGCCCCATGCCGTGCTCACCGTCCCCCTCTGGCTCTGTTCCTGTCCCTTCCTTCTACTTGCCTCACAGTTCCCCCCAAGTCCAATAACAAATTCTCTCGGACCAAAGAGCTGCTTTTTCTCTAGCCAATTCCTGCTGAACTTCCTGTTCATGCCATCCAATAGAAATATAACGAGCCATAAGTGTAATAGTAAATTTTCAGTAGCGACATTTAAAAAAAAATTAAAGGGAACGGGTGAGATTAATTTTGATATGTTTTCTTTAACCAAATAGGTAATATATCTCAATTATTATCATTTCAACATTTACTCGACATAAAATTATAATGTGATATTTTCATTCTGGCATGTAATAAGATATTTTAAATGTGGTATATATTTTGCATTTATGGTGCAACTCAATTTGTACTAACCACTTTTCCTCAGGAACCACATGTGGCTAGAGGCTAACATGTTGGTCAGAAGAGCCCTAGAATACAGAAAAACCTGCAACCAGCTTTTTCGAAACAACCCGATTTCCCAACTTCCAGACACTTAGTGGGTTCACTGCGTTCATGTTAATGGACAACCCATATTTACTCGCCCTTGCTTCTCTTGCCATGAAGTCCTCCACACCCCCTTGTAGCTCACTGAGATGTTTCTAGAGGTGAGTTCCATGCTCTTCTTCCCTAAACACCTGTGTCTTTGTTGCCTGCTCCAAGGCTAAGGCCCCACCTCAGTTGCTGCTTCCAGAGCCTCTGGGAGTGGTGGCACCTGCCCCCAAATCTCAGGTATGTTCTGCCAGGTGCCTCAGTGGCCCAAACCTGTGAGTCCTCATTATACCAAAGCCACTTCATGGAGATTTTAAGAAAAGGGCAATGAATATGCTCCGAGGAAATGAGAGGACGTTATTGCCATACAAGTATAGGCTGATGCAGGGCAGGTGTGGTAGCTCATGCTTGTAACCCTAGCATTTTAGGAGGTTAAGGTGGGAGGATCTTTGGAAGCCACCCTGAGCAAACTAGCAAGACCCCATCTCTACAAAAAGTAGAAAAATTATCCAAGCATTTTGGTACACTTTTGAAGTCCCAGCTATGCAAGAGTTTGAGGCAGGAGGATTACTTGAGCCCTGGCATTTGAGGTTACAGTGAGCTAAGATAATAATGCTGTATTCCAGCCTGGCGATTAAGAGATACCTTGTCTCAGGGGGAAAAAAAAGATGTGAAAATATAAACAATTAGAGATAATTGGAAATAAAAGATTAACTATGCAAACTTTAAAAAAACTCAATGGTTGAGAACAGCTAAAGAGCAATTATTACTTGTACAAGCTGGTTGAGGTTTTTATCAGAAAGGACACACAAAGGGGTAAAGATGTGAAGAGTATGAGAGGAAGATTAGGAGACATAAGTCTAGATGTTTGAACATTCACTTAATAGCATTCTCAGAGCAGGAAAAGAAAAAATCAAAGAAACAATAAAAGGAAATGACCTTGAACCAAAGAAACACTAGCAAGAAAAATCAAAGTAGAATAACACTTCAACACTTATTTTTTTACTTTATCTTTACATATAAACATCCACCTCATCATTTTTGATGTTTCCATAGAATTCCATAATGTGTACATGTACACATACACACACACACCATAATTTAAGTAATTGTTTTTCTGTTGAACACCATGTGATCACTATTACAAACAATGGTTCAGTGCATATCATTGTACATACATCTTTGTGGATATGGGTGAGTATTCCTAAAGACTGGATTCCTAGAAACAGTTATGCTGAATTAAATTTTTTATTCACAGCTGCTGCTAAGATACCCTCACGAATAACGTTTTTTAAATTACTGATTCATTATATCACCATCAACACTATATCAGCAGTTCTCAACCTGTGGGTTGTGACCCACAGGAACTGTATTAAAGGGCCATGGCATTAGGAAGGTTGAGAACCACTGCTCTATATTAAGGTATAGTTCATTCATGACAATTTTCTTTCTTTCTTTTTTTTTTTTTGAAACAGAGCCTCATGCCATCACCCTGGGTAGAGTGCTATGGCATCATAGCTTACAGCAACCTCCAACTCCTGGGCTGAAGCAATTCTCCTGCTTCCACCTCCCAAGTAGCTGAGACTATAGGTGCCTGCCACAACACCCGGCTATTTTTTGGTTGCAGCTGTCAATTGTTGTTTGGCAGGCCTGGGCTGGATTCGAACCCACCAGCTCAGGTGTATGTAGCTGGCACCTTAACCACTTGAGCCACATGACAATCTTCATTTCCCTAATGATGTGTGAGATTGAGTTCTTTTTCACCAATTTGTTAGTTATATCCATATTGTCTTATGTGACTGGCCTATGTTTTTATCCATTTTTCTATTAGATTTATTTGCCTTCTGAAAAAATGACTTTTAGAAGCTTGCTTTGTATTTTTGCTCAGCTCTCAGAGGGTTCTTTTCTATTTGACATCTTTCAAAACCCTAGGACATTTTCTTCTACTATATCTTTTTTATTTCCTTCTTTTCTGTTCTCTGCACTTTTGCCTCTGGGACTCCTATGAGAAAGACACATATGCAGTCTGGATCTATACGTCATATCACTTCACTTTTAAAAAGATGGCATCTCTTTATTTTATTCTAATACATTCAGGGAGAATCCCTTAGCTTGATCTTTCAGTTTACTAATTTGGTTTTTATTTATCTATTCAGCCCCTTGTTTTTAAATTTTGGAAATCATGGTTTTAATTTCCAAGAACTCTGGTTGTGTCTTTTTCGTGGAAGCTTCCTTTATTTTTAAATGAGTGTGATGTTCTCTTAGCTCTCTCTGGGAGAGTTACTTAACATTTTCTTCTGTTTTAGGAATAATTTCTGTTTTCTTCGAGTCAGTTCTATTTTTGTCTCCAGTGCCTCTCTCAGGCTCTGGCTTTTCTGAAATGTCTGGCAATTCTTGCCTGTCTGTTGATATTTGTAGATGAACATATGGACTAAAGTGTGTTGGTGGCTGAAGACATTTTCTCACTACACGTGAGAATTCCACTCCCCTGGCAGGCAATGCAGTTTCAGTATAGGGACAGCCTCAGGCGTGTACAGGGCCATGGTTAGAGGACAGTGGGCAACCATCTGAGTAGCTCAACCATCCTACAGTCCATTCCTAACACGTTCTTTCTCCTGGCGCTTATTGCCTCTGTTCTGGGATTTTGCTGGGAGAATTCTCTCTGCGATGATCGTGCATTCAGCTCTGTAGCATTACAGCTTTGGTTCATTTCACCATCACTCTGTTCTTATATTTGTCTTATATTTCCCAGAAATTCCTTAATCTTCTAGACATTGACCCCATTCCTCCTGACTGTCTGCAACCACTGTGACTCAATTTTTATTTCTGTATTTCCTCTGTCATTTCAGTGGGATAAGAGGAAGAGGGAAACACCAATGTGTCCTCAGCCATGTTGAACTGTAAGACACTAATCTGCGTTTAGAATTATTTCACAAAATAAGTTGCCAAAGTTAGAGTAGTAGAACAGGGGAAGGCAGTGGCTATGGCAGGGTTACAATTGTAGTTCCTGTACTTAGCTGTGTACTCTAAATAACTTGGAGAAACTTTCTGAACCTCAGTTTCCTCATCAGTAAATTGGGGATGGTAATTAAACCACGATATTCTTAAACCAACATTTAAGAATATCGTGAGGACAAACCATATAAAGCATTCCCCAGGGCCAGGCCTTTAAAACATGATTAATAAATGCTATTAGCTAGTATTTTTTTAAATGAGTGGTTTGTTGACAGTAACAAATTGTCAGTTCAACCAGAGGCTTAGAGATACATTCTCTTTTGTGGCCATTGGCTTTAGATAAATCACTTCCTAGTCTAGTATCTCCATCTCCAAGAGACAAACCCCTCTCCTGCCTGGAGAGGAATGCTAAGTCCGGAGCCCCTGCCTCCAGCTGTAGTCTGAGTTGCTGTAAGTTATATGCCTCCTTCTGAGCTCACTCAGGAATAAACTCCTATGGAAGAAAATACTTGGTCCATAGTCTGGGCCAAATTCCAGAAATTTAATTTCTTCCTCAGCTGGGATGTTGTGATTTCCTTTTCCTATTTGACAACTTATTAATAGGAAATCCCCAGCAAACCTGCTTGAAGGAGGCAGGCTAAACCTTTGCCACTGCAAGAGGAAGGGCTGGAGATGGCTCTCACTTTGGAGGTGGCTCTCACTCCGAAGCCACTAGCCCAGGGGTGCAATGGCTGGGGAGGTGGGGCATCAGAAAGCATAAGGGATAAGAATGGTTAAAAGAAACCAGTTCAATGGCAGATAGACAAAAAGCGTGTGCACTTCTAGAAGTACAGCTGGCCCAGCACAGTGTTAGCAAGGGGCCAGCACCATGGAAGGGCATTGAGACAAGGGTCTGGCAGAGGGAAATGAGGCAAAGTAAGGTAGATGGGAGGGGAAGGGAGGGGGAAAGGTCGTGTGGAGAAAGAATAGAAAAGTTACAGGGCAATCACAAGGCCTGAAGAGTTTTATTTTTGTTTTGATTCAGTGAGCAGTAAAAATTAATTAATTAATTAATTAAAACCAGAGTGTAGGGCATGAACCTGACCAGCAGCCGGGCTTTGTGCAGTCAGAGCCATCATTATAAGGATCACTTCCCTCTTCCTCTTTCCTGGCTCCATTCACAGCAGCTGGGAGGGGCTGTCTGCAGGCAGGCAGAGCTAGCAGGAAGTGCTTTGCACAGGCTGAACAGAGGGCAAAAAAGACAGGGGCATGGCTGAGTGCCTCAAGGATGGGGTGGATTCCTTCACCAAAGGGTCCCTTCACTCCCCTGTTCCTTTAGCCCCCTCTGTACACAATTGGTCCTTCCCTCTGCTCCCCAAAGGGCTGTGTACAGTTAGCACAGGGATTACCAGTGGGAGCCTCCCCCACTAGCAGGGATGACAGTAATGATGGCTGATTATTTTTTGACTTCTTGCTGGTGAGATAGGAAACAGGCACAGAAACATTAGATAACACAGCTAGGAAGGGAGAAGCTGGCATTGAACCCAGGTGATTTCTGAAGTTTCTGCACGGTATAAGTAAAAAGGCTTTCAAGAAGCTCTAGAGCATCTCAGCACTGTACAGAAGGGCGGAAAACCTATTTTAGGCTGGATTGGAGAGCAGGGAAGGACCACTGTGGGCAAGTTAAGACCAGAAGCAGTCCTCGGGAAATGAATTCTGGCTTCATTGTCCCCAGTAAATGACAATTCTCATATTTGGGAAGACTGATTGTGAAGTAAAAAGAAAATGAATGATTCTTAACTACTATGGAGATTCCTTTCTCAGCTCTAGCACCTCGCACAGGTCCCTGCCCAGAGGGCACCCTCTCTCTTACTGTCCTTCTGCTGCACAGCTAAGCCTTCTTGGTCTCCTCAAACAACCGACTGTGAGTGCGCAC
Source organism: Perodicticus potto (assembly GCA_963574655.1). Taxonomy (NCBI): domain Eukaryota; kingdom Metazoa; phylum Chordata; class Mammalia; order Primates; family Lorisidae; genus Perodicticus; species Perodicticus potto. The sequence goes on from CAUYRH010160105.1 coordinate 12,645, forward strand.
TTGCCTGCCCTCCTGGGAGTTCACTCTTCATAGACCTGAATCCTCAATACATGTACTTCTTTGGGGGGAATACCTAAACTTCTTTCTGATGACCAACAATATAGTTGCCAGAAGCAAAATCAAATTAGTAAATGCATGAGTATAAAGAATCTTTCTAAGGGTACATTTATAGAATAAAGAGCTATTCAACCATTAAAACAAAAGCCAGGAATTCTTGTTTTATATGGATAAGGAAAAGACAGGGTTGATGCTGGACAGTGTGCAAAGCAGCCACCATTGGTGTTATGTTCTCCCAAAGGATGCTCAGGGAGCTGGGGATCCTGGTTGCTCTCTGGAAAGAGAAATGGGTGGTGCAGAGGGAGATATTTTCACTAAATAGTCTTTCAGAGCTTTTGACTTTTTTTATTTTTATTTTTTACATTTCAATTATTTAATACATTATAATCAATTATAGTTACTATGTTGTATAAGTCTCTAGAACTTTTTCATCTTGTAACTGAAATTTTGCACCTTTGACAAAGTTCTCCTCGTTTTTCCCTACCTATGACCATTGGCAACAATGCTCTTTTTCAGGAATTTAAATTTTTCAGATATGCATATAAGAGAGATCATATAGTATTTCCCTTTCTGCATCTGGCTTTCTTCATCTATCATAATGTACTCCAGCTTCATCTATGTTGTCAGAAATAGCAAGATTTCATTCTTTCTCTCTCTCTTTTTTAATTAAATCATAGCTATGTACAATAATGCAATCATGAGGTACAATGAGTTGGTTCCATATACAGTCTGAAATATTTTCACCCAGAGCTTTTGACTTTTATGCCATGTGATTTTATTACTTCTTTAGAGATTAAATTAAAATTTGAAAAAGAATTGTTTATCATGCAATACTCAGTGAAAATCACACCTTAAATATATATTATTTCATATTTTATTTTTTGAAGACAGATGCACACATTTTATTTCTACAAAACTGAGATCATATTATAATGAATTATAACCTGCTTCCTCCCCATTTATACCATGGATAACTTTCCATATCAATGTATATAAATTGCATTGGTCACTTAAGTAACTGCAAAATAATCCATTGTATACTTTTACCATAATATTTTTTTTATTTTATTTATTTATTTTTTTATTTTTCAGTTCTTATTTTTACCATAATATTTTTAACTGATCTGCTATCATTTTAACAACTTTATTGACATCCACAAACTATAAATCATCCACTAAAAGTGTAAAATTTAACAGGTTTTAGTATATTCACAAAATTGTGCAAACATCACTACAGTCTTATTTTAACACATTTTCATCACTCTAAAAGAAAAACTCAGACCCATTAGGAGTCATTCCCGCATCCTTCTCCTTCTTCCAGCTCTAGGCAATCGCTTTCTGTCTCTATGCATTTGCCTATTTTGGATATTTCTTATAAATTGAATCACATATGGCCTTTCATGCCTAGCTTCTTTCATTTGGCATAATGTTTTCAAGTTTCATTCATGTTGCAACATGAACCAGTACTTTATTCCTTCTTATGGATGAGTAATGTTCCACTGTATGGATATATCACATTTGCCTATTCATTCGTCAGTTGATTGACCCCGGGTTTTTCCATTTTTTTGGATATTACATTGTTATTGTTGTTGTTTTTTTTTTTTTGCAGTTCGGCTGAAGCTGGGTTTGAACCTGCCACCTTCCACATATGGGGCCGGCGCCCTACTCGCTGAGCCACAAGCGCTGCCCCTGCTGCTATGAACATTCTAGTATAAGTTTTTGTGGGACCATGTTTCAATCTTCTAGAAGTGGAGTGGCTGGGTTATATGGAAACAATGTGTTTAACTTTTCAAGGAACTGCCAAACTTTTCCACAGCACCTACACCATTTCATTTTTTTATTTTTGTGAGACAGAGTCTTACTTTGTCACCCTCTGTAGAGAGCTGTCTGAGCCTCCCAAGAAGCTGGGACTACAGGTGCCCACCACAACACCTGTCTATTTTTATAGATGGGGGTCTCACTCTTGCTCAGGCTGGTCTGGAACCTGTGAGCTCAGGACAATCCACCCACCTCAGCCTCAGCCTTAAATTCCCACCTGCAATATATGAGGTTTTCGATTTCAATTTCTCAACATCCTCACCAACACTTGTTATTGTCTATGTTTTTTCTTATAGCCATTCTATTGTGTGTGAAGTGGTAAGTGATTATGGTTTTGATTTACACTTCTTTAATGACTAACAATGTTGAATTCCTTTTCATGTGCTTGTTGATCATTTGCATATCTTCTTTGGATAAATGTCTCTCAGATCCTTTGCCTGTTTTAAAATTGGCTTATTTGTCTATTATTGAGTTATAAGAGTTCTTACATATTCTGTATATAAATCTCTTATCAGATATATAATTGGTAAATATTTTCTTTCTGTGTGTTGTCTTTTCCTATCTTGATGGTATCATCTGCAGCAAAAAAAGTTTTAATTTTGATGAAGTCTAATTTTTTCTTTTTACTTTTGTGAATTGTGCTTTTGGTATTATGTACTAGAAACCATTACCTAACCCCAAATCACGAAGATTTACTCCATTTTCTTCTAAAGAAAATTTAAGTTTTACAGTTTTAGCTCTTACATTTAGGTCTATTAATTATTTTGATTTAATTTTGCATATGATGTGAGGTAGAGGTCCAAATTTATTCTTCTGTATATGGATATCTAGTTGTCCTAGATACTATTTGTTAAAAAGACTATTCTTACTCATTGAACTGTCTTGGAACTCTTGTTGAAAATCAACTGTCCAGCCAAGGGTCAATTCTGAGGAGCCTGGGGCAGGCAAGGCCATCCTTGGCCTCTCACACCAGTTTCCATTGAAATAAGGCCACTAGAGTTCTCAGCAAAGCAGCTGTGGCCACACTTCCACCTATGAACATAGGTGGGAATAAAAAATGAAAGGGTGTGGGAATGAGGGTTGGCTAGAAGGTGACAGCTGGGGGAAGTCAGGTACTCAGGTCATCTGGCCCACTCTCACCTCCACCTGGGCTCACTCCCAGCTTCCCCACAGTGGCTGACTCTGCATCTCATGCCTCTTGTGAGAGAAGAAAGCCCCACTTCGGGACTACTTCTTCCCTCCTTTAAAAAATTAAAACAAAATAATTTTTTCCTGAAATTTGGGCTAAAACTGTAGGTGCATGTTATACATGGTAAAATACAGTATATTTCTAAAATTTTGGTATGTTACTTTCTTATTTTTATTCATTTTAACATACATTAAAATTTCTCTTATCATTTCATTTTTTAATCTATTGGTTATTTAGGAGTACATTGTTTAATTTCTACATACTGGTAAATTTCTCAAATTTACTATTTATTTCTAGTTTAATTCTATTGTGATGGGAGACCTTGTTCCTTTTCAATTTATTGAGGCTTGTTTTATGATTCAGTAGGTGGCTTGCCTTGAAGTATGTTCCATGTTTGCTTGGGAAGGAAGAATGTGCACTGTACGGTTGTTTTTTAGAACTAGCTGGTTATAGTTAGTGTTGATCAAATCATCTCTTTTCTTGATGATATATGCTTTAGCTATTCTATCCATTATTAACAGTATGATATTGAAATCTCTAGCTATTGAGTTATTTATTTCTCCCATCAATTCTGTCATGTTTCTTTTTCTTTTCTTTTCTTTTTTTTTTTTTTTTGAGACAGAGTCTCAAGCTGTCACCCTCAGTAGAGTGCTATGGCATCACAGCTCATAGCAACCTCAGAGGCTTGGGCTTAAGCAATTCTCTTGCCTCAGCCTCCCAAGTAGCTGGGATGACAGGTGCCCACCACAATGCCCAGCTATTTTTTGTTGCAGTTGTCATTGTTGTTTAGCTGGCCTGGGCTGGGCTCGAACCCTCCAGCTTCAGTGTATGTGGCTGGCACCTTAACCACTGTGCTATAGGCACTGATCCCCTCCCTTTTTTTTGAGACAGGGTTTCACTTTGTCGCCTTCAGTAGAGTGCCATGGAGTCATAGTTCACAACAACTTCCAGCTCTTGGGCTCAAGAGATTTTCTTGCCTCAGCCTCCCAAGTAGCTGGGACTACAGGTGCTGCCACAATACCCAGCTATTTTTAGAGACAGGGTCTCGCTCTTGCTCAGGTTGGTCTCAAACATGTGAGCTCAGGACAATCCAACAACCTCCATCTCCCAGAGTGCTAGGATTACAGGCATGAACCACTGCGCCCAGCCTTGTCATATGTTTCTAAAAAGTTTGGGCCAAGGGTGGCACCTGTGGCTCAGTGGGTAGGAGCTGGCTTCATATACCAAGGGTGGTGGATTCAGGCCTGCCCCTGGCCAAACTGCAACAAAAAAATAGCCAGGCATTGTGGTGGGCGCCTATAGTCCCAGCTACTGGGAGGCTGAGGCAAGAGAATAGCCAAAGCCCAGGAGTTGGAGGTTGCTGTGAGCTGTGTGATGCCACGGCACTCTACCAAGGGTGATAAAGTGAGACTCTGTCTCTACAAAAAAAAAAAAGTTTGGGCCAAAACTTTTGAAAATCCCAAAATAGGAGAGAAGGAGCAAGATGGCAGCCGAGTAACAGCTTCCTTGCAACTGGGCACGTTGACACTGGGGAGAGAAGGCTTCAGGCATCTCTGGCTGGTGGAATATGCCCAGAAACATCCCTTTGGGGACACAGGGAGACAGTGGGAGACTTCTGGACCTTCTGAGGAAGGCAAAAGCGGTGGGGATCTGGCAAGTGGTTGCGTGTGTTCGTTTGGTCTAATCCTGCCGGCAGCTGTAGGTACAGCAGCAGTGATATTGTAAACTGGAAAGGCCTTACTTGTGAGCTGTTTGGTTTTTTTTTGAACTTGGCACTCAGCTGAACTATCTTCGGAGAACTTGGGCAAGAGTGTGGAGGTCTTTAAGTGTTGTCTAGGGCCCCAGACTGAGTCATCAAGCCAGATGGAGCTACCAGCATTTGGTTGTGGGCTGTGTGGAGCCATTGTCAGAGAACTTCCCTGGCAAGCTCCACCCTTAGGGTCGCAGAATAAGCAATGGGCAGGAGCATGTAATTAGTGACTGAGCAGCCTAAAGGCGGGGACTGAGATGCCTTGCAGCCTTAGCCCTCAGGGGCATAGGGTGAGACCAGTTTTGGCACACTGGGTAAGTGGATAGCCACTTAAGGAGTGATCCCAGTGACAAGTGCTTTCCTGGGAAAGCTTCTGCTTAGCCCAAGTTAGCAATTTAAAGTGCCCTCTAAGCAGGCTGAGGAGG
>CAUYRH010160106.1:0-37113 GCA_963574655.1 Perodicticus potto
AGACAGAGCCTCAAGCTATCACCCTGGATAGAGTGCCGTGGCATCACAGCTCACAGCAACCTCCAATTCCTGGGCTCAAGCGAGTCTCCTGCCTCTGCCTCCCAAGTAGCTGGGACTACAGGCACCCGCCACAACGCCCGGACATTTTTTGGTTGCAGCCGTCATTGTTGTTTGCCGGCCCGGGCTGGATTCAAACCCGCCAGCTCAGGTGTACGTGTCTGGCGCCTTAGACCTTTGAGCCACAGGCACCGAGTCCATTTCTTTTTTATGTTCATGGCAGATATGTAAATGTTTCTCAAAATCTCTACCAAAAATCTTTTTACTAATCCAATATAGTCAATCAAGTTTCTTTTTACTTTCTTTCTTTCTTTTTTTTTTTTGGCCAGGGCAGGGAATAAACCCACCACCTCCAGTACATGGGGCCAGAGTCCTACTCCTTGAGCCACAGGTGCCACCCGTCAGTCAAGTTTCATTCCTTAATAGCCTCAAATAAAACCATTGCAGCTTCAGAAATGGACAGCAAAGAATGAGAAAAAAACAAAAGTGGTAACCAATTCCCATTTTAATGTTTTAAAATGCAGCTTTGTCATTATTTAATTTAATCAAGAAAGCTGAACATGTGCCCTTTAACTATATGGGGAACACCTCAAAACTCACAAGGAGTTCTATAGGGAAAACACTACTTAATAAGTTTGCATTTTCATAGAAAAAGATGACTTTCACAAAAGTCATAGTCAGGTTACCCTGATATGGAAAACATTGGCCTTTCCTTTTGAACGAGTATATCATGGCGATTTAGCTTATGTCTGCCTCTTCTTCGTCATATTATTTTCCCAATTGCACTACTTGACCACATAACCAGTGTCTTTATTTAAAAAACTCATTTCCATAGATTCATGTCTTCTAAAAAAACACTTAGATCTACTCATATATCCCAAACTATGTGACACTAAATCTGTAACCCCCTCTCTCAATAGTTGCTCTCAATTCATAGTGGGAAGGAAAGCAGTTGTCCAACATTCCCAAAGAAAACGATGAGTACCTTCCCCCGAAAATCTCAAGTACACACCAAAAGTGAGAAAGCAGATCCTCCCAAATGTCCTTCGGGAAACACAAGCAGGCCTTGTATACTTTTGCTATCACCCCATGTACGGTTGTTTCCGTATAATACACGTGTGTATTACCGTATGTGTATGAAATATATGTGTGTGTATACGTGTAGCTTTATACATACCTATGCCATGAAGTATAGAATAACATGAGCAGAGAGAGGCAAGGGCAAGGGGACTTTGGACAGCATCCTCCCACACCCTCACCAGCATGCAATTGCGGTAGCAGGAGTGGTTCTCTCTTTCGGCTTTCCCTGCTCTGTACCCGAGTTCTAAAAGCAAACTGGCAATGAAGCAGCACCCCTCCACTTCCCTTAGGGGAAGCAAGGAAGCAGCAGCACACCTGGGTTCCCAGCCTGGGAGAGCAGCACCTGAATGGTAAGTTCTTCTGACTGTCTCAGGCCTCCTCTAAGTGACAGTTACAAGACGGAGCTCCTGCAGCAGCAGCAAGGCCAGCACGGCAGCCCAGGAGGCCCTTAGACACTTTTTCCTAAAAAAAATAAAGAGCATGTGGTGCATAGGAAACCTACCACCCGAGCTTTCCTACCAGAACACCAGGAAGGCGAAGTCCTAAGCCAAGAGGACTGGGGGAAGGATCAGGGAAAGGAGGCAGCTGGAGGAAGGAACCCTTTAAATCTGGGTACTAAGTTCTGAGATGAGCCCCAGGCTGAATTGTACATGAATGAAACCAATTGAAATCAATTCAGCAAAGACGTAGGCACCGAACCCCAGTGTAAACCACTGCACAGGTTCCAGTCTGGCCCCTGGGTGATGTATAATCAGGTACGAACAAAACATCTCTGCTGAAGTTTTATAAACAAAACTGACTTTGGCACCAAAGCCAACAGAAGTAAAGTCATGGACTTGAAGTCTATACCTAACTGTATTTGCTGCCTACTTTCAAAAAAAAAGAAAAACCTCTCCAGGCTTTATCAAGACCCAGAGTCTCATAACAGAATAGAATTTTCTATGTGAAGTATTTAAAATGTTCAGGATACAACCTAAAATTACTCAGTGCAGAGGAATCCAGGAAAACCTGAACAACTTTTAAGGAAAAAGTCATTCAACAGATGCCAAACCCAGGATGACTCTGTATATCAGAATTCTCAGGTGCATGCTCTCAAGCACCCTTTATAATAATGATCCAGTAAATAAGAGGAACTTCTCCAAAAGCAAATGGAAAAACCAACCAAACAAACAAAAAGCTATCAGGAAAGACATAGAACCTAAAAAAAAAAAGAACCAGATGAAAACATTAGAACTGAAAAATAGGATAAAAATTAAAAATTCGCTGAGGAGCTCAAAATCAGAATTAAAAGAACAAGTGCACCAGAAGACAGAGGAATAGAAACGATCTATTTTAAAATACATAAAGAAAAAAATAGTTTGAAAAAAGTGAAGAGCACCTCAGGGACGTGAGAGCAAAGGTCAAGTGCCTCAGAAGGAGAGGAAAAAAATAGATTGATACAGAAAATATATTTGAAGAAATCATGTGAAGAATTTCCCAAATTTGATAAAAGATATGTATTTATAGATCAAAGGAGTTTAGTAATCTGTAAGTCCCAAACAGGACAAATTAAAAAGAAAGAGAAGTTTAATTGTAATCAGAGGAAATAGAACATAGTACAAAAACCCCAGAACTGATGTGAAGGACTGTGGTTTGCTCCTTGGAAACCCTGGAGGCTGTAAGATAATGGAACCGCTTTTAAAAAGTCATGAAAGAAAAAAAATGTCAATCCAGAGTCCTACATTCAATTACAATATCTTTCAGTAATTAAAACAAAAGTATTGTCGGTTAGTGTAAACTAAGATACTTTGTTACCAGTAGACCTGCTTTAGTAGAGAAATGCTAACGCGAGTTCTTCAAGTGGAAAAGAAATGATAACAGAGAAACCTGAAACATCAGGATTGAAACAACACGGACAGAAAGAGGAAATACCTGATTAAATAAAATACATTGGATAGTCAGAGTATATCTCCTTAGACCAGTGATAGTGAAAAATCATCAGTGAAGCAAAGCTGTGAGCCATGTAGATATGTAGGTAAAGCACATTCCAAGCAGAGTGAATAAAGAAAGCAATAGACCTAGTTGGAATGTTTTTGAGGAACTATGAAAAGGCTAGTGGAGCTAATATCAAAGTGAAGGAGAAAATTCTACAAGCTGAAAGACCAAAGCATCAAGTAACTTACAAAAGAAGAGCATCAGAACAACAGCAGATTTCTTAGCAGAATCCTTACAAGACAGGATTTGGGGTCCTATTTTTAGTTTTCTTGAACAGAGTAACTCCCAGCCAAGAATTTTGTATCCTGCAAAACTAAGTTGAGGTAAGGGTGGTGATGGATTTGGCTTATAGCACTGGAGTGGTTGGCTTGGGATGCATTTTAAAGTTTTAGCTGACAGATATAAAAACTGGTCCAAGGTGTTTGGCCTACATTATTAGGCCGAAGAAACTTTAGAGGGAGAAGATTGCAAGGAGCATATCAAGAATTTAGATTTAGACAAACAAGTGTAGGATGCCTCTTAGACATTCGACTGGATATACCTTGTAGGCAATTAGATAGACGAGTTTAAAGTTTAGGAAACAGATCAGGTGGGGTACATAAATATTGCTCGGTGGGTGGAAGAATATCTGATGGAAGTAGGTACTCAGTAAACACTGTTGAAGTCTTTGCTACTTGGAAGCCTGAGGATTGCTTGAGCCCAGCAACCCAAGGTTATGTGAGCTGCAATCATGCCACTGCACTCCAGTCTGGGTAACAAACCAAGACCCTGCCTCTAAAAAATATGTATATGTATATACAGATTCTTGTTGGAAACTAAATAAGAGAGTGAATAAGTGAGCAAATAAAAAGTTGACAGACTGGGCGGTGCCTGTGGCTCAAAGAAGTAGGGCGCTAGCCCCATATGCTGGAGGTGGCGGGCTCAAACCCAGCCCTGGCCAAAAACCGCAAAAACAAAACTGACAGACTGTCAGTCTCAATCTGAACTTTAATTCTAATCTCCTAATATGTGGATTATCTGAGGCTATTCAGTAAACCTCATTTTTAAGGAAGTCAAACAAATTTACCCATCAAAACAAAGTACCAGTCAATTTTGAAAGCAGACCTGTAAAAGAAGAATATGAAACTCTGACAATTAAAATAGTAAATCTGAATCTGTACACAAATAAAAAATATGATATTTATTATTTAGAATCTTTACAATACGTAAAGTGCTGGGTCAAGGAAAGATAAAGATTTGTGAGAAAAATATCATGATTTTAGTACTAATTCTTCCTAGAAGAAAAAAATTAACAGGATTAATTATAGTTGATGAAGGATTCATACATATGGGTTACCACGCTATGAATATCAGAATGTTCAAATAATAATAGAAAATGGAAAAATAGCAGTAAGAGTAAACACACTTTACATATTAAATCCAAATTTTTCTTTACTTTTTCTTCTATAAAATAAGTGAAGCATAAAATAATATTGTACTAAATTGCCTTATCTCAAAATGTATACAAAAATATAATAAGTAATATACACCAAGTGATCTCTGCTAGTTACATTATGTCTTTCATATTTAATTTATTTTTCCACCACAACTTACCCCTTTTCAGCTTTTACCATTTAAATTGATCACATTTCTAATAAATTGAATCTGTTCAAATACACATGTTTCCAGAAATGCTTGGTAACTACACAGTTGTTTTCTGCAGAAGTGGTTTTTGAAAAACAGTCAGAGATTCCTAAACATGCTTCTAATAAGTGTCTTGAACCCTCAGAGATGTCTCCTGAGCCGTTGTCCAAGTTAACAGTGAGGAAGAAGATTTAATGATCTTTCCCCTGAGATTTTTCGGTTGGTTTTCAGGAATGAAGGAAGTCTACAATAATCCCTTTATTAAATGCTTGTGTCATGCTTTGTTACTGCTGATGTTTTAAAGAATGGCAATTTTCCACAAGTCGTATTCCTTCTATCCACAACAATTCTCATAAGAAAAAGAGGATTTCATGTGCATCCTCTCAAGTTGTAAATGGAATGTTGTTATTTATGCAGATTCATAAACACATAGAAGCCACACATGCTCTCTCCAGTATTTAAAAACACCAGTGTAAAGATTTTTTTTACACTAAACCGTGTAACATTTGCACCTACATATAGCTCTCACACTATCATATTTCATTTCTTAAAATTAGTCTATTCCATAATGCATTTTTCATCTAAATCAATTTTCTTAATATTTAATTGCAAGAACAAAAAGACAGGGATTTATATCAACAAAGCTATATATAAAATCAGGCAGATACAGTTTAATGCTATGGCCATCAGGAGGTTTGGGGCTGTACCACATTCTCTGGCACAAGCATGTTATGTGGCTTGGGCCAAGGATCCAACTCAACCAAGCTTCCATATTTTGAAGTGAAAAATATATGAACTTCCTGTAACTATTACCTTTGAAACTCCAAGTTGCTTAATGAGAAAGACATGCATTATGTCATTTAGGTTTATGTGATTGCAAACAGAAGACCTGCCCAGCAAGCTTAAAAAGGAATGAAATTTATAGAAAGATATTGTACAGCAAATAGAAACTATGAGAGATTTAGAGAAGCAGATTCAATAGGAGAAGCAGCTTCCATGTTCCAAGTAACTGGAAATTAACAGCAATCTCCTCAGAAAGGCAATATTTGTTTGTTTTTGATTTTTGTAACATTTAATTTAAAATTCATGTTCCCAGAAGAAAGAGTCCCATGGGCCAATCATGGCACATTGTTGGTTAGAATCGATCAAGGACTTTGATTTAAAGTTTTTCTACAAAGACTTGCAATGAGAAAGAGTTCTTATGCCCGAGAACAAAGGTCTATTATTAGATAGATTAGATTAGATTAATTAGAAATTAGATTATCTTAAATTTAATTCAGAAGAGTTGATTCTAAAAAGCAAAGGAAACATAAGTATAATGCATTTAGTTGGCCATTTAATATACCCTAGCATTAGACTGGTTTTAGAAAACAAACGTGGGCACCTTTGTATGGAATTTAGGATTAACATTACCAATGCAAGTTCTTTTCCAAAGACTGTAAAATAACTGAGCACTGATCAAAAGAACTAGTGATCCCACAGAAATTAGGTACATACTTGTGTTAAGAGATTTCCCCTAGTACTGAAAATAGCTAGAGGAAATATTTAGGTATACCGAGAAGACCGGCCTGCAGTTCCTGCCAGTAGAGCCAACCCTTAACTATGACGGCACATAACATGATTTCACCCAAAAAGCTTCTCCTCTTCCAAACTGCCCCTTAATTTCACCAGTGGAGAGCCGTTGATTTGGGATAAGTCTTGCCACTCTCTTTCATGGATATGTTCATTTGTTTGGTGGTTCATTTGTTCCTTTGTTAGGACACAAAAGCCTCTGCCAGATATAACCATCTATTAGGAACGCATTAATGTCGCGCGCTAGTTGAATGCCCGTCATCCTCACAGAAAGCAGCCTGGATGTGTTGGGTGTGGCAAAGCTAAAGTCAACCAGAGGAGCAAAAGGAGCAGAGGAGGAGGGCACTCTGCTGGAAGAGGGATTTAGGTCTCTGACCTTTCCCTTGTAACAGTCACTCCTGAATTCCCTACCACTTGATGGAACTGAAAATTTCATATTTATTTGTCATAAAAGCTATAGCCTCTTTTTTTTTCTTTTTTACAAAATTCTCCCCCAATTATATAATTTATTTTGCTTTTGTTGGAAATGTAGACCACATATTTCATGCAGCTAATTAGCTGAGTCCTGTTACACATTTAGGAGACTTGACAAATTATGAGCTTCCCATGAATAATGTCAGCACCACTTTAATTTGACTCCATACTATTGACTTTATTATAAAAACTATCAATTCATTCAGAATTCTCTCTTTTTTAATATGGGGTAATAACTCCATCCTTTCTGACAAAACATGTTTGATAAACATTTCTAAAATTCTTATATCACAAACCCTAAGTTTTATTACTTTACAGGACATTACAAAATACAACTGAACATTATGGAAAAGTCTGAATTTCTCATGGCAAAATTTTATTTGAGTCGTTGAATTTAAATGAAAGATGATGACAAGCTCACACCTAAACACACAGATTGTGCTTAAGACTGTCTTCATAGCTCTTAAACACCTTTTTAAGAGTGAACAAAATAGGCAACTCATTTTTCTGCATGTATTTTTAAACATTTCTTTTCTCATACTTAATCAATTGATCGTTTAACTTTATTTTGTAATGATCAATTACAAAGTAATGATAAATATTTTCTATTTTAAGTACATACATTTCATAATAAAATGAACATGTTCTAACGGATATACATGAAACGAACCTCTAAACAATATTCCTCAATAGTAAAGACAGGAAAGTGTTGTCTCAAAGTTTGTAACATGCATTGATCAGATCACTGTCGTTACTAAACCACACACTGACACCAAAGTAAAATTTCAGTTTAAAAGTAAAGCTAAAAAAAAGTTTAGCCACAGTTGTAAAGTTACAACTATTTTTAATGTAACTTTAACTTGCAAGAGAAGCACAACTATTTTCTGATGGAACATTCCAAACTGCGTCGCCCTGGGGCCGAGCAGCAGTGCCTTTATCTATTGTAGTCTTCTCCCATCTGTCTCTCACTGTCTAGATTTTGATTTCAGACTTGCCATGTTCTCTTTCTGAGCAGTACACTTTTTTGACAGTAGAGGGCACTTTGAATTTATACAAAGGCAGAGAAATCTCTCTCTGAACCTTCATGGAAGAGAGCTTTTGTTTGACTATAAAGAAATAAAAAACAGTTTTAGCCTACATTTTAAATGATAATTATTTTTAAACTATGTGGTGCAAAAGTTTGTTTCTATTATTCGAAATCAGTTTTTTATTTTATATTATTTTATAAAACACTATTATGAATTTCATGCAATATCATTGTCTAGAAAAGATTAGTGAATTAATAACACATGCAGATCAATCCATGAGTGAATAAATCTTTGATTTCCCTCTAATTAAAAGCACCAACAAGGACAAAACCCCATGTACACATTTAGTGAAATCTCACAAAAATACAACCAAATCCCCAAATCACAGCATAAAAATATAAAATGTCTAAATGAAACCAAAGACACAAAAATTCCATTTACCCGGCTTGCCACAGAAATATGAACGTTTCATCTTTCTTCTATTTTTGAAAAAATATTCTTAATGAAATGTAAGATTTTAATCTTACATATCATTTTATAAAAATTATTTTAATCTTACATTGAAAAAAGCATTAAAATGATCTGCTAGTCAAATATTCTAAATGTGTTTTAGAAAATTCTTTCCAAATTTTTGTAAAATGCCTCAAAGTGTGTTAAAATTTATGCAAAATAATTTATCTAAATGTAATATTTTTGTAGCACGAATTAATAACTTGATCATATTCCTTTACATGAGAAATTCAATCTTACTTAACAAATATTACACTCCAAATAACCAACAAATAAAATGTAAGGCATTTTAAAATTTCAAAAAAAATTACTTTTTCTGATTTCTTTTGTCACCACATCAAATAATCACCTCTTCACATTTAAATCACTAAGTTTTTTTTCCCTAAAAATTTTCTTTTCCCCATTTCGTTGAAACCAATTACCCTATGTACACAAACTGAAATTTTGAAGTTTGGTGTATTTGCTCAGACCAACTAAAAAAGTTCATTATGAGTCTGATAGTTTCCAGACTACGGAAAAAATTCCCAGTTTTGCCCTTTGGAATCTTACACTTAAAAGCAAGAGAGACAAAAAACACAAAATAAATCTATCTTATTCTCCAGCAAATGAATACTATGCCTAAAATGGTTAAACGCTCAAGCATATAAAGAAATACACAGTTTCGTGGCAGAGGCAAAGTTCACATATGTGAAATACTGTGAACTTTTAAGCAAAATTTAGTGATCACATGAGATACGTTTAATGAAGGCGAACAAGATAGCTATCAATACCAAAAAAAAAAACCTTACAATTAGTTTTGTCTAAATATTTAATGGAAAGAAATCTACCCTTTTCAAAAGGTTTGATTTTTTTTTTCCGTTTCTAAATAAGGAAAATAAAGTTGAATGCTTCCACTCACCCTGACTTCCAAAAAAAGGAGAAAAGTAATATATAAAGATGTGTGTCTCCCATATAACCTTGCCCCGTGTAATTTTCATAAATGAAAAGCAAATAAACAGCAATTGTCACTATTGTAAATGCACTGCAGCGTTCCATAATATTTATCCCCTCCCCTTCCCTCGTTTATTGCTGCCCGTAAACTATGTATTTGCCACTAACACTGAATAGATTTGAAACAGTAAGTGTAACGGGCTCAAATGGACAGTGCCTATTATCTCCTCTCTTTTCTCTCTTGCCCTTTTATGGCCTATAACTTCATTCAGTCTGTAGCTCCATTTGTGTTCCTTTTACAACAAAAAGGGTCATAATGCTGTCTCTGATAATACTGAAATTGCCTAATTTGTTCGTCTTCTTTCAACGCCTTGGAGCTGGTCCCCCCTTCCAAGTTAGGCCTGGGTTTGTCTCCATCAACTTGGAAAATTAAGCTTGTGTTTAGTCCCCAGCAATCTCGCCACCGCACTGCTTTGGGGTTTGATGAGCCAGCAGAGAGGGAGAGGGGGACGCCGGAGGCCCGGCCTCTCCGCTGGGCACTCGCTCGGAAGCCGCAGTCACACCTCCTGGAACAAACCCCCGCGTCGCGCGCGAGCGTCTCGGTGGGGGTGGGGGAGGACTGTGTCTCCAATCCCCAGAGCAGGGGAGGGGGCGGCCGGTCAGCTGACGCGGAGAAGGCGAGAGTGAAGGAATGACAAGAATTTGCTTGCTCAGAAGATGCGAGCGATAGGGACTCCGGGCTCCGAGCCCCGGTGCGGGCAGGCGAGGGAGAAGCCAGGCCTCCCACAGCTGTTGGCACTCGGGCTGTCACCGCGGCGGCTGGGCCGCGGGGACCCGGATTGCCGCTGCTGGGCCGGCGCGGCAGCTGCTTCTGCCTTGACTGTTGCCCCTGACCCTTCTGCTGGCGCTTCCTTGATTTTAGCATCAGCTCTTTTTCTTTCTTTCTTTCTTCTTCTGCTCTTTTTTAAATCGTTTTTGCCCCTTAGCAGCACCTCTTGTAAAAATCAGCAAAGAGCCCCCCCAGTTGCCAGAGCGCGTGGGTGCGGGGAGGGGAGGCCGGGGTGGAGGGGGCAAGGTTTCCGAGCCAGCCGGCTCCTGGGCCCTCCTGCCTCGCCCCGGCTCTGGTTAGCATTTTCCTCCTGCAGCCACAGAGCTTTGTCAGCCGCGTGCTGGGAACGAACTCCCCGTCGTCTCCTCCTTTCTGACTTTCAAGGGGGCCTCAGCCCTCATCCCCTCCAAGGAGGAGAAAAATACCGGAGGCAGAGAAGAGAAGTAAATTCTCCCAGATAACTTCCTATTTTTGCATCCTAAATTTTACGGGGATGCAAGTAATAGAAAACAGATCTTTTTTAAGTCCTGGGACAATAAAATGAAATTCAAGTGGATGACTATGGCAGGTTGGGGAGCAATCAGCTGCTAATTTGGAAGCACACTTGGAGAGGATTTTCCTGACCCGCACATGCACGCCTCTTCCCTAAGATCCTCTTCCTCTTTCAAGGCTAAAATCTGGGTATGATTCAGCTCATAAAAATATGTCACAGCAATTGGAATTTACCCTTTGACCTTCTATTCCCTCACTGCCACCTCGCCTACACACACACACACACACACACACACACACACACACACACACGCTACAATTCACTAACTAGCTCTGTTTTCACCGAACAGATGGTCGCATTGCTGGTGAAAAACTGCCCTTTTTTGTACAAGAAAAACTTCTAAAATCCTTGCGATAGGACCTATTTGCAAAGCGAGCTCAAAGCCACATTCTCCGCACTGCATATGCGAAATCTGAGATAGTTTGATCAACAAAATAGGCAAAGGGATAGACAGATTTTATATGTGTAGGCACAAAAAGAGAACTGCCAGTAAATAGTAATCTTTTCTCTAACACCATTTGTTTTTTTGAAATTTGTGTTTGTGGGTCAGTTATGGAAGATCATATTCAGTATTTAACGTTAAGAGGCATAATTCTTTCAAGGGTCCTAGTGCTTAGATTTAAAACACATAGAAAAGGGAGCAGAAAGCTGAGTTTAAAATGTATGAGGAGAGTTTTCCAGTTTCTCTAAAAACCTGTTCACCTTTCCAAATAATTTTTCCTTGCCTTTGTGCAGTGAAAGCCCCATTACCAGCTATGAAAAAATAGTGCTAAGTGTTTTATACAATTTCTTTTTGTGTGTGTGAAGCTCGAAAAGCCAAGAAAATGGGCAAAATACTGAATCAGGCCACCAGGGCCAGTTCAAATGCACACAGAGACATTTTTACTGCATTATTTGAACTATTACTAAATAAAATGCTTTCTTCCTCCGAGCTAGGCTAAGTACTAATTTTCCAAAACATGAATATGACTTCTGGTGAAAAGTTAGAAATAATTTAAATGTGTGACTACAACGTTGTACCCTCTCAAATTAACAATGTCTCCTTGGCCCTATCCTGTAAGACTGAAAATAGTGCACACCCTCAAATCATATTCTGGGAGCAGAAAAGTCCTGGAAGATTTGAATCCAGAGGTTTGAGAACATAATGGACAATTTAAACACTGTATTCTCCATGACAGTGGCAACTAGAAATAATGAATTGAAAACAGTTTCTGGCAATTTATTACCAGATGCCTAAGTAATGACTAACAACTGACATGTTAAAAAATAAATTACCAGGCAGGAATTAAGTAGTTTTTAACATTAATATGATTGTGCTCTTTTTTTGAGACAATTATTTCTTCCCTCTGTGTTTGAACAACATGCTGCTAATGCTGACATAGCTGAACTCAAAGCCCAAAACTTACAACAAGAACATTAATATTTAAAGAATACGATAAAGTGTGTTCTAAGTTCGCACTACTTTCCCCATATCTAGAGAAAAACTTCCAGTTTCCTCTAGCAATTATTCACATTCGGTAATATTCCCATTTGCAACAGCAAAGAAGATGATAATTTAACAACAGCCATTCAGTCTTTAGGTGAGGTCAATTTATCGCTACAATTTCCACATTCAAGATTTGGGGGATTTCTTCTTTTTTTATACTTTCAGTTTCGTTCAAAGTTCATGGTTCAGTTTATTTAAAGATAAATCTGCAAATATACCTAGATCCTCTTTATCATTGGCGTTAGCTTAGTGGTGGTCTGCCATTATTTTTGATAGCTAGGCACCAACTGCTGGTTAGAAATACTGTTCATGGAATTCTGTGTACTTTAAATAAACTACTACTTCAAGACCTGTGTCCCTCATTCATCTTTTGGATGTAGAGTTTCATGTTACTTAACGCAAGCTTTGACTCTGTAATGTTTGTGTCATGTTTCTTTTAACTTAATGCAGGTTTGCTAATGACCTTTAGCAAATTAAGGCAGCAATGTGGATTTTGAAGGTTTAGTCTATGTTATGCAAAAATAGATTCATTCTGAAAAACTGAATCTGTATTTATTTTCTGCTCTTTTTACCCAGTATTGTATTAAAAGTCTCTGTGTGGGTTTCACGTAATGAACATCACAGAGGGGGAAAATTGTTTCCTTTGGCATTTCTCGTCTGAGGTGATAAAAAAATACGCATCTGCTTTTCCCGTGGAGAGGCAGATAATATGATAACCTTCTGATTATATACATAAGCAGAAACTGATCAGCTTCTCCTGTGGTTCATTTTTTTAAGGGCAAGTTCCAGTTGGATTGTGCTAATGCACATATTCATGAATCTCTCCAAACAGGATTCACTGCTCTCCAGGGAACCCTTGAAGTATGCATCATTGTTTCAATGAAGTATCTTCATTATAAAACATAGGGACTATAAAAGGTGAATACCATTTGCCACAGTTTAATATAATCTCTGGTCTGAGTTCTTCCACTAACATTTTTTTCCTTCCTTCCTTCTTCTTTCCTTCCTTCTTCCTTCCTCCCTTTCTTTATTCCTTCCTTTAATTCTTTTTATATTTTTTCTCTTGTGACAAATAGGAAAAAATGACAGAATCACTGGCAATATTAGATATTTGATAAAGTGGAAAAAATGCTTTTGTTTTCAAAGTCAAACTTAATCTTTGAAATGTTATGTAGATGGCGCACGAAACTTAACTCTGAAATCCAAAATATTCCTATATTTGTCCAAAATATTTTATTGGATACAAAAAAAGCTTATGAAAATTTTTCATCTCTGCATAGGCGAAAGTTTCTTGCATTGAAAAAGTGAGCTTAAAGGTGAAAGGTATAGTAAGTAAGTGAACACTTTTAAGGCAGGCAAAGAGAGGCACTATAGTCAGAACACTGGGATGAAAACAACATACAAATTCTTCATCTCATTGGCATTATTGAAAGTGGAACATCTTGAACCAGTCAGTCTTTTATTTAGGTTTGCACCAAATATATATCCTAACATTTTCTCCTTTATTCTTGTTAGAGTGCTTGCACAGAACCTGAGATTTAGGGAGTTCTACTAATGCGCATGTTACAAAGAGGCCTTTATTAAAGAGACATGAATGGAGTTCGGAGACTACAAAAGCCCCACACTGCAGTCGGGTATAATGGGGTGCTTTATAGGGAAGGAACACTGTCTTTTGGGTATGAAGGACAGTTTAATATGACATCTATTGCAAGAGAACAAAGGAGTTATGTAGCTCACAAATTAGGGCATTCATATCCAGTTATATTAGTGGTGGAGTACAGAGAACTTGGAATTCAGTGTAAAATGATCTTGTCATCCAACACAGCACATTGTGGAACGTGGCATTCCTTGGATGTAAGTTGTGAGTCATTAAAATAGATTGTGCAAGTCACAAATAACTGATACTCTGTGACTCTATAGCGATTAGCAACCAAAGATAGTGATTCTTAGTGCGACTAAAAATAAGATGGGATGACTGTGATTAAGTAGGAAATGACAAATGCAATTCAGGATACTCTATATTCATGTTTTCTTAAGTCTCTCAGTGAAAATTAACTGAGGATAATATGTTTTTAGGGGGCGTAAAGAGCACAGCACATACCACATGGAGCCAGTGATTTAGTGTGAGCGTTTAAGTGACCGTTTCAGACAGATCATCAAATCTCCAATCTCTATTGTCTGATATGCCATGAGGGTGGGAGGAGGAAGTGGGAATTGACCAGAAATTCAGCAGCACACTGTAGGAACCCTTCATCTAGTGTACAGGCAGACAAGCAGCCGACAGTAATATTCTTCAACCTTGCTATTGAAGTGTTCCACTAGCAAAGTCACGGCTAGTACTACGGTGCTGACTCAAGTGGATTATTTCCAGTCTTGGATTTACTGTGGCTATTGTCAACATTAGAGTCTACTGACCATATAGTCTCATTCCTTGGCTTCTCTGCCCTTCACCTTCATAATTTTGTCCCAGCCTCTTTTAGCCACTCTTGTACCCTACTTCTTGGGACCCTTTTCTTCAGCCCACAATGGAGGTATTCATCCAAGTTCTGTCCTCAACTCCTTGTTTGTCACATTCTAAACCTCTGCTTGGATGACCTCAACTATTCCTGTGGCCCTATTTATCTCTTTTTTGATGAGCCTGACTGTCCAACCCCATCCCTGACCTCCCTTCTGGGCACACACCTATATAACCCTTTCTCTCCTGAAAACCACCTACATCCTCCACAAACACTCTGAATTCAGTATAACTAAAGCTGAATTCAGATTATCCTCCCCTTCTGTCACATTCAACCTATGCTTTCTCTTGTGTTTCCTTTTCTTAGAATAGCATCATCATCCAAGCTGTTGTTTAAGGCACAAAGCTCTTCTTCTCTTTCATGATTTACTGCAAATCAGTTGGTAATTCCTATCCTAAATCCACAGATTTATCTCTGTCTCCATTACTTCTTTCTTAGTTCAAACCACCTTGATTTAGCATGATTAGTGCAACAGACTTCCAGCTAGTCTCTTTTCCTCTAGTCATACATTCTCAAATACTTTGTAAAATACAAATCTGGCCATAACAGAGACATACGGTGTTTCTGTAGGATGGAAGAAAAGGCAGGGAAGACACATAACATTTTGCATGGCATGATATTGTGAATATTCATGCAATCCATGAGCAATGCCACTGGGCCCATCTTCAACATGTTTTACATAATATTCTTTGCATGAGTAGTAGTTCTTGATTGGTCTCATCTTTTACCCCTATTACCCTAGAATCTTTTCTTAAGAGAGTAGAGTAATACTGTTAATACTTAAATCAGATTTCCCTGGGTGTCTACTCAAAATCTCCTAGTGCCTTTCATTTCGTTCAAGGTAAAGTCAAACTCTTAATGGGTTACAAGAACCTACCCCGCCCCCCACAGTGCCCTGCCTTATTTCATTCCTTACCATTCTTCCTTTAGTTCACCTTACACTCAACTCTTTACAATGTAAATCACAAGAATTGAATAAATAATGTCAAGATGATTGGGGGACCATATTAAGACTCTGTACCCCCTGGCTTAGAGATCTTAAGCACATTATTTTACCTCTCTGAGCATCAGTTTCTTCACCTATAAAATTAGAATAAAATGCCCACTTCAAGGGCTGTTGAAGAAACTAGATAGATAATAACATATATGTCTGTCATGTAGAAGTAACATAAAAATTTATTCTTTTTCTTCATTTATTTGCTTTCAAAATCAATTCATGAAGGATCTCCTACACTGACATAATGCACAATTAATTTTTCCTGAAAAAAGAGTGACATTTAACAATTTATAAAGCTAGAAGTTTGTATTATGTCCTATGATAGAGACTGGATTTCAAAATAAACATTTGCTGTTTATTTCATCTTTAGAAAATTCATTTAATTGATTTCATTCATCATTATAATTTAAAAATACATGAAATCCTATTATAACTTATAACTTTGTCAGTTTTCTCTCTTTTAAAAATGTTCTAAAATATTTTTTTAAAAAGAACAAAATTCTGACATGAGACATTGAATCCATTTGAAGAATATTGGAATTTCTGTAAATTTCTGTTTGCTAAAATCTGCTAAATTATATTTATTATGCTCTGGAAGAACTCCTTTATTAAAGTTATAGACTTTGTAGAATGCCTTGAGTTTCATCCCAAAGGATCGGAGGGAGAACAGGGAGGCCTGTGTCCAAATCCTAACACCATTTTTCACTAGATTTGCAACCTTGGGAACATTGTTTAATCAACCTGAGTCTCAACTTTTTATCCATAATACAGAGTTCATAAATACTATCCTCCTTATAGGAGAGTTTAAACAAGATATACAGGTAAGAGATCTCAATAATGGTAACTGATATAGCAGAAGTAGTAGTAATAATCATGGTCATAGTGGTAACATTAGTCTCTCTTATAATAAGAGTAGGATGCTTGGAAAGAATGTGGAAAGATCTTAAAAACTCTTTATTATAGTTCACTCCATTCTCTTCAGGGAAAACCAAACATTTCTTTATACTCTGACTTTTGTAATTTTCCTAAAAGAAAAAGAAATGGTAGTAATATGATGCCACAGATTTTGCACAAAAATAGCTATAAATTTAGAGCATCCTGCTATGGAATGTAAAGCTGTGAAACATTGTTTATTTGGTATACACAGAAGAAAAATGATAGATAAATTAAACTATAAAAATTTGTGCTGTGAGCAGCAGTCATTTCTCCTGGGACACAGTAAGAATATAAAATAGAGAAATAAATATTAAATTAAGCCTCAGATGAGATAACCAGGAAAAAAGTCTAATCAAGGAAGTTACACTTTCTCTGCACAATTTTTCTTGTGTGAGTGCTTGTGTGTGCATGCACGCACATCTCCATAGCCTAAAAACTCTTCCTGTGGATACTTATTATGTGAAAAATAATTTTCTAGTAAAATTAACCATCAGTAAACCAATCCAAATCATGAGAAAGGGGGCAGGATGATCAAAAAGTGCCTAGAACAGGGGCAGCGCCTGTGGCTCATAGGAGTAGGGCACTGGCCCCATATGCCAGAGGTGGCGGGTTCAAACCCAGCCCCGGCCAAAAACTGCAAAAAAATGCCTAGAACAAGATATTGGAACGCATTTTCATCCAATCTTTAGAACCAGGGATGCTGCCAACCAAAAATGCATTGCCTATCTCCCAAAGAGAATACACAATCGTTAATGTGGCAAGGAGCTGGGCTGTATGTCAATAATGTACTCTCTATTTTGCTGGAATTGCACAAAATGTCTTGCAATATTTTACTACCAGATCACATAGTTCTTAGGTATGAATCAAGCATCAAACGTATTTTTGATAGAGTCTGAATGAGATAGCATTTTTTAAAAGTCAAAAGATAACATATTCAAGCCTCTACAGTCAGGTTCTTCAGAGGCTGAGATTCCTTGTCGTATCAAGCAGCCAGCCATGGAGAGAGCTGATTTTTAAAGATGTAGGTTCTATTATCGGCTCTGACACTCACCGGTAATGTGCACAAAAAATTAAACCAAAACAAACTAAAAATAAAGAAATTCACAAACCAGAAAACAAAAATCCATTCACTGAACACTTAAGTATCCTCGTGTGCAGTGAGGACAGGATATATGTCACATGGTCTCTGACCTCCAAGCCATGATGCAATGGGGTGCACACATGATGTAAAAACATCTGCACTCGTTTATTTCACACTCATTTATTTCTTATTTATTAAGACCCTTTCTGTGTCAGGCACTATTCTAGGTAATAGGGACAGAACACTGAACAAAATAGATCACCCCTAAAAATACAGAACAAAACTTGGTATCAGTGAGCTTATATCTTAGTGAGCAGAAACAGACAAAAAGGAAAACGTGTAAGATAAGTGGGATGTTATATATCTGTGAGTTTTATGGTGAGTATAATGCAGCCAAAGAGGATGGAGTTTCAAGTTTCAAATATGTTGATCTTGGAAGGCCTAACTTCCAAGAAGTTGATGAAAATGAAAGTAGATGAAGTAGAAGATGAAACTCCAGAAAAGATAGAAAGATGAGACAAAACTCAGTCATATATTTGGAGGGAGAGAATTCCAAGAAAGAATGGGAAATATAAAGCCCCTGGGGCAGGTGCATGTGTGAGAAGCAAGAAGAAGAGCTTGTATGAAGAGCAGAGATAGTATGGGGAAAAGTAAGAGGAGATGAGACCAGAAAAAAAAAAACAGAAGCGCCACATTGTTCAGGACCTTGCAAACAAGTCTGTCAATAGAATATGACAGGATTTCGCTTGGTACTACACAGATCCATTGTGATGAGGAGGATAGAGAGTAAGGAGAGAAAGACAGAAACAGGGAAACCAACAAGACACTATTACAACAACTGATGAGACAGGTGGTGATGGTTTGGACCACCGCTGCAGCAAAGGTCTGATTGTAGATAGATTTGTCTGAGTGTGGATAGATTTTCAAGGTAGAATTGACTGCATATACTACTGTTGGACAGGAGGAATCACTCTAATATCACATTATGAAACAGGAGTCTGAGTCTCTGTATTTCCCTTCTCTTTATCCCACCTAAATATGCATAAAACAGATTAATTTTGCATGAAGAGTTAGGAAAACCTTTGAAAGAAAACGGTGCTTGACATTGAATTTGATCGTGAAGAAAGACTAGAAATTTTCTGGCTGAGAGAAAGGAAAAAGGTTTGCAATTACCAAATCATTGGAGACTTTAATGAAATAACTATCAGTAGGAGGTGGAAAAGTTATGTTTATAAAACATGTCAGGGTATTTGTTTATGGACTGAGAGGCTAAATGTGAGTGGTTATGGGTAAACATGTGGGCTTAGGCTAGGAAATTTTGTGACACAATGTAGAAACTACATTCAAACAATTTTAGTTTAACACAAAAATGGAGGGTACAAGTGTAGCTGCATCCAGGATCAAAAGAAAAATGATGTTTTTGGTCTCATTTCTCAGCTCTGCTTTCCATGGTTAGTATGTTGCCCTTATTGCACCATGGGTCTCTTTTCATGAGAAAAGTCAAACAACAGCCAATAACTTTCACAAAAAGAGGAACTGGTTTCGCCTGTACTCTAATGTTGTCCACCTCAGGGAGAATTTCTGTTGCATGTGAAAAGGGTAACCTAATTGGTTCACCCTGCAATGCCCATCTATGGCCCTCCCACAGACGCTATAGCATTGTGAAGGAGCAGGCTGCGCCTGTGGCTCATCGAGTAGGGGGCCAGCCCCATATACTGAAGGTGGCAGGTTCAAACCCGGCCTCGCTGAACTGCAAAACAGAAAAATAGCGAGGTGTTGTGGTGGGCGCCTGTAGTCCCAGCTACTCGAAAGGCCAAGGAAAGAGAATCGCCTAAGTCCAGGAGTTGGAGGTTGCTGTGAGCTGTGTGACACCACGGCGCTCTATGGAGGGCGATAAAGTGAGACTCCGCCTCTACAAAAAAAAAAAAAAAAAAAAATTGTGAAGAAGTGACTTCCTAAGACAAAATGGAAGTGCTAGGCAGATAAAGCAATAAACACTAAATAGGTTAGGTTAGATAAAGGGTCCGATAAGCCAAGTAAAGAAGTCTGTATTTTATTCAAAAAGCTATTAACAGATTTTAGACCAGGAATTGACATGATCAAGTTTATTTTTCTAAGAGATAGTGGAAACGAAACCGATTGGGTTAGGAAGAGGCTAGATCACTGTTGTAAGATGCATTACAGGCCTTAATTCTTCATTCATCCCTGTATCTCTACCTTTTGCTACACAAGAGGCAGAATGTATTTCCTTTTGGTGGTGCTAATGTAATAGTATTGTGTTTTTAATTTCAAATTCCACATGATTGTCACTGGCCTATAAGAAAACAGTTGACTTTTGTATGTAAACTTTGTATCCAGCAATCTTGCTATAATTGCTTATTAGTTCCAAGTATTTTTGCTGATTCTTTTGGATTTTATGATGTCAAAAATCATACCATCTGCAATGACTATTTTTTTATTTCTTCCTCCTGACTCAGTATATCTTTTATTTCCCTTTCTTGTCTTATTGCATTAGCTAAACCTTCCAATATGATGTTTAAAAGAAGAGATGAGTGGGAACATCCTTGCGTTGATCCAGATCATAGTAGTAATACTTCCACTTTCTCATTATTGAGTATGATGTTAACTATAGGTATTTTGTAGATGTTCTTATTAAGTTGAGAAAATTCCCTTCTATTTCTGCTGTGCTGAGAGTTTTTATCATGAATGGATGTTGGATTTTGTCAAATGCTTTTTTCCTATCTACTGATGAGACATGTGATTTCCCTTTAGCTTGGTATGATTGATGACATCATTTGATTTTCAAATGCTCAACCAGACTGAGACAAATTTCACTTGGTCATGGTGTATAATTCTTTTTTTACATTGTTTGATTTGATTTGCTAAAATTTTGTGAAGATATTTGCATATGTACATGAGTGATATTGGCCTTTTGTTTTCTTTTCTTGTAATGTCTTTGATTTTGATATTAGGGTAATGCTGGCCTTTTTCAATGAGTTAGGGAGTGTTTCTTCTTTTATCTTCAAGAAGATATTGTAGATAAAAGGAAATTATTATTAAGGAAATAATTCTTCCTTAAATATTTGGCAGAATTTACCAGTAAACCTATCAGGGTGTGATGTTTTCTCTTTTGGAAGGTTATTAACTATTATTTCAATTTCTCTAATAGTGGCCTATTTAGAATGTCACCTTCTTTCTGTTAAAGTTTTAACAGATTGTGTTTTTTAAAGAGTTGGTCTATTTTAACTACATTACCAAATTTATGGTCATAGAGATAGGTATTCATAATAATCCCTTATTAGTAATAGTGTGTGTCTCCTATTTTATTTTTTACTTTTTATTTTAAGCTGGCTAGATGCTTGTTTTTTGTAGATGTTATTGTTGTTTAGCAAGCCCGGTCTGGGTTCAAACCAGCCAGCCCTGGTGTATGTGGCTGATGCCCTAACTGCTGAGCTATAAGCACTAAGCTGGCTAGATACTTATTAATTTTATGAATCTTTTCAAAGATTCATCTTTTGGTTGTGGTGATTTTCTTTATTGATTACCTGTTTTCAGTTCATTGATTCCCAATTTTTATTATTTCTTTTCTTTTCCTTTACTTAGATTTAATTTGTTCTTATTTTTCAACTTTTCTAAGGTGAAAGCTTAGATTATTGGTTTTAGATCTTCCTTTTCTTTGAAAATACGTAGTCAATGTTATAAATTTTTCAAGCACTGCTTTCTCTGTGTACCACAATTTTGATGTTATAATTTCATTTTCATTTATTTCAAAATGGTTTTTAATTTGTCTTGAGGTTTCTCCTTTGATCTATGTGTTATTTAGGAGTGTTACTTAATCAAGTATCTTTTTTTATTGATTTCTATTTAATAGTTTAATTTCATTGTGGTCTAAGAGCATAATTTGTATGATGTCTTTTTATTTAATTTGTTATGGTATATTTTATGGCCCAGGATGATCCATCCTAATGAATGTTCAATGTAAGGTTGAGAGGAATGTGTATTCTATTGTTGGATGAAATAGTAAATTGATGTCAACTATGCACAGTTGATTAGATGCTGTTGAGTTCAACTATGCCCTTGCTGATATGCTGCCAGCTGTATCTGTTCATTTCTGATAGAGAGGTGTTAAAGTCTCCACTTATAGTAGTAGATTCATTTATTTTTCCTTGCAGTTCTATTAGTTTTGCTTCGTGTATTTTGATATTCTGTTATTAGATATGTACACGTTTAGGATTATTACATCTTCTTGGAGACTCAGCCCCTTTATCATCATTTGGTAGTGCTGCTTTTTATCCCTGATAACTTTCTTTGCTCTGAAGTCTGTTCTGCTAAAATTAATACAGACACTCTCACTTTCTTTTGATTAGTGTTTGCATGGTATATCTTTCTCCATCCCTTTACTTTTACTCTATGTGATTTTACATTTAGAGTAGATTTCTTTTAGAAACATATGGTTAGGTCTTGTGTTATAATTCCTCCTGACAATCTCTGTCTTTAAATTGATGTATTTAGACCATTGATCTCTAAAGTAATTACTGATGTATTTGGATTAATATCTACTATCTATATCAATGTTTTCCATTTATTGTTCCTGTTCTTTTTTTCTAATTTCTCTTCTACCGCCTTCCCCTTTTTTTACTTTTTATTTTTTTTTGAAGACAGAGTTTCAGTTTGTCATCCATGGTAGAATGCCATGGCATCATACCTCACAGCAACCTCAAACTCCTGAGCTCAAGTGATTCATTTGGGCTGTTTGTCCCAGCCTTCTCAGTAGTTGGGACTGCAGACACCCACCACAACATCAGGATATGTTTTTTTTAGAGACAGGATCTGCTCTTGCTAAGGCTGGTCTGGAACTCCTGAGTTCAAGCAATCCACCCACCTCAGCCTTCCAGAATGCTAGGATTAAAGGAGTGAGTCACCACACCCAACTTTTCTACCCTTTTTTATTTTTTTTATTTTGTTATTTTAATGGGAAGTTTTATGTGATTCTATTTTCACTCATCTGTTTAGCATATCAGCTATACTTTTTTTAAACATTTGCTTTTTTTAGTGATTTCTCTAGTTTGCAGTACACATTTACAACTAACTCAGTTCACTTTCAAACAACACTATACTGCTTCCCTGGCAGCACAAACACCTTATAATAACAGATTAATTCAAATTCCTTTATACTATTTTTTCATGATTACTGCCATTCATTTCACTTATACATAAGCATATATATAAAACCATGTATAATTGAATACATTTTTGTTATTATTTTAAGCAAACTGTTAATTGTTAGTTCAATTGGTAAGAAAAATGAACATTTTTATTTTACCTTCATTTAATTCCTTTTCTGATGTTCTTCCTATCCTTATATTTCCAATTACCTGAGAAAGTCTTTATTTCTCTATTTTGAAGGAATATATTGTAAGATATAGAAATATAAGTCTCTGAGTGGGTTTTTTTAATTTTCTCTCACACAGCATTCAATATTTCTTTCTATTCTCTTCTTGCTTCCATAGTTTTCAGGAGAAATTGGATGTAAACCTCGTTTTTTGCTCCTCGCTAGGTAAGGTGTAAGGATCCTCTGGATCTAAATTCTTTAAAGTTTTTTTTTTCCTACAATTGTCTTTCAGATTTATATGATGATTACACTTGATTTGGTTACATTGTTTGTATTTGTAAGGTAAAGTCCAACTTTTAGTTGCTTCCTTCACCCAGTAAGTGTGCCATATACCCATGCATTGTCCCTTTGGGTAGGAACTTGCCAAACTTCTCCCCTCCTCCCTCTTTCTTGAATTTAATTGAGTTTCTCTCTCAAGTGAGCTCAAAATTATTATTTTTTTATTATAAATACATGTATTTTATTATTCTTCATTACATTATTCCCCCCTCCACCCCTCAGTGGTAAGACAGAATTGATTAACAGAAAAGAATACAGAAAACACTAAAGCTGCTGGTAGAGGGAGAGAATTCAAGTGGGGAGAAAGAAGCTCTCTCCATTCCTCTCCTGTTCTTTCCCCGTCTCCTCCCTTAGGCCTTTAGCCTCAGGGTATATATAGGTGTATGGGTTCCTTGGCCAGGAAATGAATGGACACAGTCCCTTCCACCGGGGGGCAAGGTGAATGAGTGTATCAATGAATGGATACAGTCCATTCATGGAATTGAGGCCTAGGAATTTCACAAGAAATTGACCTAGGCATAGGAAATGGGGGTTTCACATTTAGTCCTAAGTATAAAGTGAAGAAGACATCAAGTCACAGGTGTCTCCTCAGCAGTTGTCCAGCCTTTTTGTCTAATGGAGCCTCTGGTGGGCGTTGGAGGTCCCCCTCCTTGCCTGTCTTCCAGCCTGCTGGCTCTTCAGCTGGCTGCTGCAGCACCAACACCACCAAGGAGGAGGCAGCAGGTCCTCCAGCTCCACTGAGCTGGCTAGGGTGCCAGATGTCCTGCACTGATTCTCCCTCTCCGAGTAGATACCCCAACTGCTCTTAGCAAAAAGGGGCGAAGACTCGATCTAACTGCTTCCTGCTGGATCGGGCGATGATAGAAGGGGGCAGTTAGGGTTTCTCCAGAGGGAGAGTGATACAGGGGTTCATGGATACACTCAAATCTTGAGTACGCTAGATGAAAGAATAAAATGCATGGTCGTGATGTGGCCACGGGATGGAAGAGACAAAACACTCGTTTTTCTTAAAACACACAAACCACATTTATGTTTAATAATACAGAATGCTATAAGGAAATGGACAGTTATATTGAAAATAGTCCTGGACATAGAAGTTTATACACCATTAAATTCTGTCAATAAAGAAAATTTTTAGTCAAACTGGCATTGAGAAGTTTACATCACATATGCAATTTCTGAGAGACAAAACAATTTTTACTAGTTAATATTATTTTTAATTTCAAATTAATATGAGGGTACAAATTTTTGGATTACATTGTTCTCCCTTCCCTCACTTGGGGGCGCCCTGTACAATAGGGCAATATGCAGGTCAGGTGAGATACCGCTACTGCCCTCCCTCCTTCTGCCAATGGTCCTCCCCATTCTTCTTGGTAAAGTATCACAAGAATGGAAAAACGGAAAAATAAATATCTAATATACTCAATACTAATATGAACCCAATATATAAACAATTACAAGCTCATATGAACCATAAAATACATATAGAGTCTAGTACGGGGGCTGGGGGAGGAGAAAAGGAGATGGGGGAGGGGGAAAAAAACAATTTTTAAAAGAGGATTTATTACAGGAAAACAGAAAGTGAGACTAAGAAAATGTCTTAGGCCAGGCCTGGGAGCTCACACCTGTAATCCTAGCACTCTGGGAGGCCAAGGGAGGTCGATTGCTTGAGCTCACATTTTGAGACCAGCCTGAGCATGAGCAAGGCCTGTCTGTACTAAAAATAGACAAAATTAGGCAGTGTGGTGGTGGGTACCTATTGTGGCAGCTACTTGGGAGGCTGAGGCAAGAGAATCTCTTGAGCCCTGGAATTTGAGGTTGCTGTGAGCTATGATGCCATAGCACTCTACCCAAGGAAACAGAGAGACTGTCTCAAGAAAAAAGAAAAATCTTAAATTCCAGGAAACCCTGGTAGTAATACTAGATTACAGCATAGCGAGGTTCAATTATTATATGTACCTGGCCCAGCATGGCAGCCTCAGCCTGTGCCTTCTCAGCTGCTCACTCAGTCCTTTTTTGGCTGGTGCCGCTCCAAGAAGTAAGGCAACAGCCCCACCTGGCATTTGCCCCTCATGTACTCTAAATTCAGGGATATTCCTTGTGAGCAAGAAACTAATGTTAAAGAGTCCAAATGCTGAACTGAAGACATTTTCAAAAGCAGGTATGGAGTCAAGAGTGAGTAACACTCAAGGAAGACAGGGCTGTTTAGTTCAAAATGTTTTATTTTAACTTGTGTTTTCCTTTTTCCCCTGCATTGGTATAGCTTTAGAATAGCGGTTTATTGACCAAAAGAAAAGTAGAAATTAGTAAACATCTTTGTAGAAAGAAAAACATCTGATAGTTCCTAATAATCTTCATTACCATCTCGCTAATCGGTTGTTCTATGTCAAGCTATTGTGTGAGTTAGATGAAGGCCTATTTATAATCTTTGTACATTAGCCTCCTACTTGGGAATTAAAATAATATGCTGCTGTGACCACATCTGAAATCAGACTTAAATAATTTTAAATTAAATGTATTTTCAATTCAGAGAAAAATTCAATCTTATCTTTTAAAAGGGTTTCATTTACTCTGTAATTCAAATGAGCTTTTCTTTTGAATATAACAAGAAAAATCTATTTAATTTCAAGACAAAATCAAGTTCAATATGCATAAAATAAATGAAATGCATGTAATCTGCTATGGTAAAATTAATTTCCCATGGTATGACATTTTTAAAAGCATAAAACTTGGAAAATAAAACTCTAGCATTTTAATCACTCATTTTCTACAATTTTTTGAATCCCTGTAATATATGTATATGTACCAAATTATTCTCTTTTAGATACCATTTATTAAAAAACAATACTTCTTGAAATATAACCAGACATGAAAAAGAATATTGTTTACTAAAATTACATTCATATCATATATGAAGAATTTTGAAGTTCAATTGCAATATTAAATTTCAGTAAATTTCAGGATGAAATAACTTTTTCTAAATCAAATAAGATACTAAAAGCCATAGCATTTAATTAAGAAGAGAAAAATACTCAGAAGAATAATCCTAATAAAGAACCGTTACTTGAGTTAATTGTTTATGATTTAAGTAAACAAAATCTGATGGCTATAAATCAGAAAGGGATGCTTAATATTCAAAGATTTGTGTTGAATAAAAGAATAATGATCCTCACCCTAAAGCTTGTATAACCTACAATATCCCAAGATGATTTTGTGAATTTAGTGTATGTTGCTAAAATATAATTCCCTTTCTCTCAAACCTACTTTTCAACTACTCCTCCCCCCCCAAACTAGAGCAAACTATTCCCTACCTGCCTGGTCTACATCCAATTATTAGGATGAATCAACATATACAATCAATGTGAACCCCACGTTCTATACTTCAGTCTCCTATCATCCTAAATTTATGCACTCTTTTGAGAAGCAGATTTCTGCAAGTTTTGAGAACCAAATGCTTTATGCAGATTTGGTTCTAATTTTTTTGTCTGACAAAACTGCCTAGCTCTCCCCCTTCCGATAACTTGGCCTTATTTTTTTGTATTAAATCATAGCTGTGTACATTAATGCAATCATGGGGTACAATGTGCTGGTTTCATATACAATCTGAAATATTTTCATCAAACTGGTTAACATGGTCTTCATGGCATTTTCTTAGTTATTATGTTCAGACCTTTATATTCTGCATTTAGCAAGTTTCATTCTAAGATGCACCGTAGGTGTGGTCCCACCAATTAATTTGTAAGTTCCTCTTCAGTGGATTCAGGCCCTCTTAAATATTTCCCTGGGCTTAATGCTTTTTGGCCATCTGACATGCCTGTCCAATGCAAATTGTTTGCCTCATGATTTCCACATACTGCACCTTGTAGGGCCCTCCTCTGTTGATATTTTAGTTGTTGAAACATCCCATGAAGTTATCTTACACCACACATGTCACCTATGAACTGTTAGTACAGTCTGTTTTTATCATACAACATGGATAGAATTCTTGCTTAACCTGCGGGAGTCTAAGGCAGGAGCTACTTTTTTTTTGCAGAGGGCCTTACGACTGTATTTAATCTTGACGATCAGTACTCCTCAATAGGGTTCCTGCATATTTGTGTGTGGGAATTTGTAGCTAGTGTGGGATCTCAGACAGAGCTTCCCCGAGGCTGGGGCACAGACCCGGGAAGTCGGCGCTTCGTGGCTGCTTCTCAGACTGCTGAGATGACCACAGCTAGGAACAGCTAGCTGGATGCTGTTAGCAAGTGCAGAGAGAAACTGGAGCCTGGTGACAGGAAACCCACTCCCTTGACCCTGCTATCTTCCAGTTCATTCCAAATGCCTTCATGATCAGCGTCTAAGAGGAAGCAGCTACTAGGAAGCCCCAGAGCACAGAACGGTGGGGAAGAACTGAGACGCAACCAAATGGAAATAAGCAATATACTGTGTAATCAATACTGAGAGGTGGCATTAAATACCCGATGTAACAGTTTAGAAATAATCCAGCTTTTATAAACTGAGGCATGAAGTTCAAATCCCACAGCTCATGGATGGAAACATCTACTGGGGCTCTTGCCTATTACTTTATTAACTATTTCCACTATTACAGAAAAATTATCCAGGCCAAATTTCTTCATGTTCCATCATACCTGGCTGAATATACATTAGATATGATGAGACAAAAGACCACAAAAGTAGGTGGATTTTAAAATAACTCAATCAGATAATTTTTAAGAAATTGAATTCACAACAGAATGCCATTTTCCATTTCTTTTTAATTCAGAAATGATGTATTAGTTTTAGTTATTTTTCAAAAAAATTAATTTCATGTACAAATATGTTGGCACAGTTTCCAAATGAACTTATCTTTATGAAAATACATGTTGTGATGTACATTGTTGTAATATTTTCAAGTACTTCTCTAAGGAAATTAAAAAAATACTTACAAATGTGATACACCCATTTCCACTAATTTAAAGGATCAAATAAATTGTTTATTTTAGCTGAGGAGTTGTTCAAATCATAAAGCGTCTCTCATCCCACTGCCTTCAAAAATCAGTGTGGTGTTGCATTATTCATATCTAACAGCATTTCAACAGATTAGCAGTTTAAGCAAGAATAAAATACGTTTTAAAAAACATTCCAAACAATTTGATTACACTATTGAAAAAAACTTGTAATGACTATGGACTATGATATTTTGCTGCCATCTTCTGATGAAAATACTTTACGAGGAAAACAAAATGTTTAGAAAATGTTTAAAGGTAGGAAATTCTTACAGCACAGTTTACCCATGTCTGGGGATGGAATTCTGGAAACGAGTCACGTCAGTAATACACCTGTCATTTCCTTACCACTCTACTTTCTAAAACACATTACTACCGTGTTATCTGGTATCCTTTTTGTGTCAGGTTTAAAAAAGTAATTCAATAGTTCCTGTGAGGAATAGGAGTGTAAGAAATTAGAAATATTCAGTTGTGCTCTATTAAATTGGCAAATATAAATATTACAATGTAATGATTTATCTCTTTATGTCATTGCAAAAGTTATCAGTGGGGTTTTAAACTTGAGGATCATTAAGGATATTTAACAAAAAGACAATGAGTTTCACATATATTACGTAACTCTGAACCAAAGTACTTCCTAAATTCCCTTCTTTTTTCTTTTTAAATCTATTCATTCAAAAGCAACAACTCTGAGATATTATTCTCTCGTTTTTCAGATGATTGAATTGGAATACAGTTCTTGGTTCTGCCATTAACTTGCCATGTAATCTTCTGCTGGTCACATTTGGACCCTGTGAAATGGGTTCAACCTGTCCCAATTACCAGTTCCAGGACTTCATGCTGTCGAGCTCTTGCAGGACCCTCTGACATGACTAAAAAAGTACAGGATTCCTCAATTTCTATTTCCTAAATTTTTCACTAACTGCTGCTGCTACAGGTTGAAAGTAAGAAAGTTCATTTCTCCACAATATAATTGGAATGGAAAACGTTGGACCAAATGATCACAAGCTTCTTGCTCTTAAGGTCTAGATAGCAGAATGGAACGAGAAGCAAAGCCCACTGGAAATGTTGACAATTCCTTTCTTAGTTTCCTCTCCTATGCCAGCTTCAGCCTCTTCCTCTAATTGTTTTCTACACTCTTCCCCAGTGCATATTTGAAGGGTCAGGAGAAAACTTCTAAATACGGATCAAAAATGTTTTCACATAGTAAATGAGGAAATCTCATGAATGTTATGTCAATCAGGTTGATAAAAATATCTCAGATTGTATGTGAAACCCGCACACTGTACCCCATGTTTGAATTATTGTACACAGCTATGATTCAATAAAAAAAATAAAGCATTTATAATATAAAAAAATAAAATGTAATGCAGGAGCAGCAAGACAAACCTCACTCAGTAAAGCACTATGTGAAAAGAAGTGATAATAATTTCACTTGATCTTAACCAAAAGACTGAGAAACGAAGAGAAGTTACAATAATTTCAAATGAAAAATCACAAACAAGTACAGGGAGGAAGACTATTTATCTCTGAAAACATAGCCTGGATCCCACTGTCTTAAATTATCAGAGTGAGTCAGAAGAACAAAGAGCTCACAGAGAATCCCGCTGACTTGAAGAACAACTGAAAGTTGCTAATTTCTGTGATACGCCATTAGTGAGATAGTGAGATACGTCATTACTGACTCCCTCGTAGCCAGCTCAGAGAGATTAAATGGATCAAGTGTTCACTAGTTTTAAATATAGAACAATAAAAGTAAGAGAAGAAAAACTATGCTTGGCAAAATAAAAATGATTTGTTTGTTAAAGTTAAAATTACAGAAGCGAATAATTTCTCCATCTACTTAGTCAAAAGAAACTTTTGTTTTCAGCCTCTGAAGGCTATGAACACATTTGAAAGGAATGGGTCAGGAAAGGAGAAGGTTGTCACTGAGAACTAGAGTCTTTCACAAAGTCGCTCTAGGGGCATGGGCCAGGGTCTTGGAGGATCAATTATTTTGGCTTAAAGAAATAGACTCTTCTCCAGTAAAGGAGTGCTTTACTGTGAACCTGCTCAGGGAATGAGTCTGGAAGAGTTTGGGCTGAGGACATTGTCCCTTTAGAAGAAAGGGTGTTGGTAAATATAACAACTACCCCTAGAGTGAGGTGGTGGGAAAATGGAATTATCTTGGAATTAGAATCTCCACACCCATATGTACCGGCAAAGAATGAGGATTCTTGCTAGGGGCACTAGCAAGTCTCAGAAAGTTTATAGATTTTGAGAAGAAAATGGTAAAGAGGGGTCTGTTAGTCCTGACCTGTGGCCTCAGTGAAGCCTGAGCACATGGACCTGCATGAGTGTTCTAGGAAAAAGAGAAGCATTAGAGAAGCTCATTTACTAATAATCACCAGGAAAATAAAACAGTGAAAAAATTCAGTTCTTGCTTCTACAGGGTTTATTGCCACAGACGGTCCTGTAATTCTCAACCAACTACAGAAACCCAGAGGGTTGATGGAGCCTGATTTCCTCTGTTAAGCATGGAGTGTAAACTGCAGCCTAGCACCACGGCCAAAACTTTTGCTTCTAACAGAAAAGAACAATATTTTTTCATCAAAGTGTATGTGAATGTTTATATTTCCATGTGCATTTCACTCTTAAAGACAAATATGTTTTTCATTTAATTAATAAATATTCATTTGTATCGTCATATTTGAAGTTTACCTTGAAATATTACACTGTATTGCAAAAATTAAGGGCTTAAATTATTGACATGCTCTTAGGCCAAATAGGCCAAGTATAGAATATGTAAGTGGAAACAAAAAAGTGGAAGTAAAAGTACAGAAAATGTTCTGGAAATGAAAATGATATGTTCCCCATTAACAGGCATGCATGAAAACAATGTCTTCAGAGAACCTAGGATCCCAGGTTCACCCAGACCCCAGCTCCGTCCGGCCACCTGCATCCTCCTGGCTGGAGGCTCCTCCCAGTGGCTCTCCTGCTCCCCCTACTGACGGCCTTGGTGATGTGCCACTGGGGCCCTGTTTCATCTCTGGACTGTGACCTGCCTCAGAGCCATGATCTGCTGAGCAGGAAGACCTTGGTGGCTCTGGGCCAAATGAGAAAAATCTCCCCTTTCCAGTGTCAGAAGGGCAGAAGTGGGTATACCAGTAACCCACTTTTGTTATTGCTAAGTAGTATTCCATTGAATTAGTATGTATTTCTTATTGATGAATTCTTAGGTTGCCTGTGTTCATGGCTATAATGATGGTAGCTGCCATGAATTTTCTGGTAAAAGGTATTTCTGTAAAAAAACATTAACTGGGGAAAACATAGAACTAGGTAAATACATTCGACCACACATATATGCAATAAGCAAAATTGACCAGAAATCTAAATGTCAACCCTGAAACCACTCAAGTATTATCCAAATGAATTCTGATAAAAACTGGTACACAGAAACATTTTCTAACTCAAAATACAGAAGAAAATTATTAAATCTGGAAAAATATTTTTTTATAGACATTCCCATAAATCAGTGGTTCTCAACCTTCCTAATGCCGTGGCCCTTTAATACAGTTCCTGTGTGTCGTGACCCACAGGTTGAGAACTGCTGCCATAAATAAATGCCAAGGTGAGGAATGTGAGACCTAAGGTATGTACATGTTTAAATTATAAGAAACAATTCTTCAAAGAGGCCATAATGTTTTATATTCCCAGATTGTGTGAGAGTTGCAGTTTCCCCACCAATACTGTACACTGTCTATTCAATGCAGGCATTCTGGTGTCTGTGATGTAGTTTATCATTGCAGTTTTCATTGACGTTCCCTAGTGACCAATGATGTTACTTACGTGGATATCTCTCCTCACCAATCCATGGGCTGTTTCTTGTATTGATTTATAAGTATTTATGATATATTCTGGGTAAAAATCTTTTAACAATATATGTATTGTAAACATTTTATTTCAACTTGCAAGCTGGCTTTCATTTTTAAATCGTGTTGTTTCTTAATTAGAAACTCAAAATTATTTAATAAATCTTTTATTTTGGAAAAGATTTAGGTTTACAGGAAAATGATGAAGTTAGTACAGAGAATTTTCATACAACCCACACCCAGTTTCCCCTGTTATTAAAATATTGTATTTGACAAGGGACATTTGTCTTAATCAATAAACCAGTATTGATACACTATTCTTGGTTTTAAACTAATTTCTATTCCATGAGCCCATCCACAGTACCACATTACCTTTAATATCATGACTCCTTGTCAAGTCTGAGCTGTGACTTTTTCGTAGAAGCTCATTGTTTTTGTCGACTTTGATAGTTCGAGGAATGGTAATCAAGTATCTTATAGATTGTCTCTTTATTTGTATTTGTCTAATGTTTTTTCTGATGACTTACTTTGTTTAGGATTTTTGAGAAGACCATTTTTAAATTGTGACTTTCATTTCTAGGGACATACTATCAATACAACTTACCGCTGCATGTGTTCAACCCTGTTACCTGGCTAACCAGTGGTACTGGTCAGCTGGCTGTGGTACTGGCAGTCATGGTTTCCTATGTCAAAGTTACTCTATTTTCCCCCTTTACCATCTTGCTGTCTTTGGAAGAAAGATACTAAATGCAGTCCACATTTAGGGAGGGAAGAATTATGCTACACATTCTAGAGGGTAGAATATCTATATAAAGTATTTATATTTCCTCTTCATGTAAAGTTTGTCTTCTCTCTCATGTTTGATTATTCAATAAATTATTTATGTCACCATGGATTAATGGACTTTTTTTCTTTTGAATATAATCCAATACTTCTTTATATCGTTGCTCACATTTTCACAGGGTCAGCACTCTTCAGCTCTTTCACTTGGCTCCTCTATCTTTTTGACATACTCCCATCACTGAGTGTGTATTTGTGTGTGTGCTTTAGCACTTCCTTTTAGGCATTCTAGGATGCTCCAGGCTCATATTTTATATCCCCTGCATAAGTCCTTGAATTCACCATTTGTCTAAGAAGCCCTGGCTCTCCTACTGGAAATGGTATCAAGTGATCTCTACCTGGGTGCTATATGTGCTTGTTCCTACTGGGGTGTCAGTGCTTTTAGGCCTTCTGAAGTGACATAGCAATAGAATGAATGTGTTAAAATCAACCTTTAATAAACAAACATATTTCCGAATATTTCTACATGCAATGATGTGCATCCACACTAAAGTAAACATGAGTTTATTCTGACAGATATCTACAAGTCTAATCCATTACCACATGGAACATTCCACCCTTATCCCATCATCTGTAACTTCTCACTCCAAAACTGGCTCTCACCGTTGGACATCAATTTACTTAATTTTAAACCCCCAGTATACTACCTAGCAGTATCAGAATTATTAACCCATATCTTGCCGAGAAACAACATTATCAACTGGACTACAGGCCTTGTGACTTACAGGTCC
Source organism: Perodicticus potto (assembly GCA_963574655.1). NCBI lineage: Eukaryota > Metazoa > Chordata > Mammalia > Primates > Lorisidae > Perodicticus > Perodicticus potto. Next base: position 33,725 of record CAUYRH010160106.1, read on the forward strand.
TATTCATTTTCCAAGTGACTTTTGCCAGCAACTTTACTTCAAAAAATAATAACCTCTCCTTCAAGGTTGTTATTTTCTGAGAAGTACCAGGGAGTGATCTCCATCGTGACTGAAAAACTAATTTCTCAGTGAACAGAGATGGAAAGTTCAACCCCAGGGTGAGCCAGGCACTGGACAGCAGAACCACACCCATTAGCTTTCTTCCTGCCTCTGTGTTGGCAGAACAACTTCACTCTCCTCTGTTTCAGAAAGCACTATACATTCATTATTAATGAATACTGTGGTTTTCTACATGGACTTTCAGAGTTGTACTCTTTCCATGTTACTCAATTTTAAATAAAAATATCTTCTCATAATTCTTCTCTAAAAAATAAACCAAGGAATAGAATTCTGCACTTAGTCCTTTTAACTTATTTCGCACAGCCTTTCAGGTCCCTGGAACCCTGTCTTCTTCATTTGACATGATTGTACTCCCTGAAAACATGTCCAGCTGTCTGATTGGAGCCTTTCAGAGGCTCAGCATTGTTCCCCAAGTTCGTCTGACACATGGAGAGGCTTGACCCAGAGACATCTGAGAAGGGAAGGTGGCTGAAGAACAGGGCTGAGGGCCTGTTTTCCTTGGATGTCGGAATGACCCAATCCAGGAACAGTGAATCTCCTACTGACCCTTCACTCTGGATCCTTCTGACATGCCAGAGAGGTAGACTGTGAGCAAGAGATTGAAGTCCTAGTGCCCACTCTGGCCCTGGTCCTGACCACTCTTTCCTGTACTGGTGAGGTCCCAGTCCCTCCTGAGAGTTCCTATTCCAAATGTCTTTGTATTCTACTACCTTTTGGTTGGTGTCCCCAGTGACTGTCTGTGAAGGTTGGATTCAGCAAAGCTGCAGACAGCCCCTGGACCTGGAATGACCACTCTTCTCTGAGCCCATGCCCGCGTACAGGTTACAGCCCTCCCCACCACTCTGCTTCTGCTCTTCCCGCTCCCTAAATCCATCTTGGCTGGGATGATGTAGCTAAGTTACCTAAGGTACATTTTTCATTTTTTTTTTATTGGAATTTGCTTCTTTTTGACATTTTTTATTACATTTACATACACATTAGTTTTATTTTTGTTCTCATTCACTAGGATGAAAAAAGTGATATCTTTTGCTTCTCATGAAAGTGGATGTGAGACAGCTATCTGGCATCTTGAATGCTTTGTAAGAAAATTTCACAGCCCATTCACTTTATTATATTAATAACCCATTTAAGACACTTAGGACAAAGATAGACTGTCAGTTTGAAAAGAATCAACTAGAACTGAGAACCTCTGAAGGATTTTATATTAATTTGAATTTTAATGTGAACATTTTTTTTGAAATTTAAGTGATGATGGTATATCAGGTATGTGGATTCTCCTCGGATGTAACATTGCTCCTGGAAGGGTGTAGAAGTTAATTTCTGGAAATGGAAATAAATCTTAAATGTCACAAAGTTTGGGGGCCCTCCAAAGCTCAACATTACCAGTGAAAACATTATTCTATATTTATTGATTTTCACTGAGTTTTTCTGTACATCACATAAGGAACACTGACATTGGGTTCATAGAAAATAACCAAATATGTATCTTAAGATCAGTACTACAAACCTATGCTGGATGGAAGTCTGTGATTTCAGAGTCAAATCAGGAGAGGTGGCCTCTGTATACATATGTGCCATCATTAGCTTCTTCTGGATGTTGTTTTGCTTGATGGTTAATACTTTAATATGTGTTGTGGGCTTTGTGAATTAAATACATATACTTGATAACTTATTTAATTCCACTGAATACTCAACACATCGATATCAACAACAAATGAAGAGAAAAAAGCCATAAATAATTATCTCCAATCTAGACAAGTTAAAATGTTTCTCATGAAGCAAAATTAAACTTTAAGTCCCCTTAAACTAAATGTTAAAGAAATAATTTAACATTTATATATATTTTTTAGAGTCACTTTTTGATCTTTATTTTTCTTGATTTTTTTTATTAAAATATAACAGTGTACAATGATGCATTTATGGGGTTCAGTGTATTGATTTGATACAATGTGAGATGCTTACATTGAACTGATTAACACATCCATCACAATTATATGCTTTTCATAATAGTTTGGAAATGTTCCATTGTATCATACACATTAGGTGAGGTCCCCACAAATACCATCTCTTCACCCTCCTCCCTCCTCCTGCCTCTGCTCTCCCCTCCCCTCACTCTCCGCTTCGCTTCCACTTTGTGGACTATAGTTATGTTTTACCATTCATATGAATGGCTAGGCAATTATTGATTTCATAGTAGTATTGAGTACATTGGATACTTTTTCTCTTTTCTCAAGATACTTTACTAAGAAGATTATGTTCAGCTCCATCGAGGTACACACAGAAGAAGTAAAGTCTTCATCTTTTTTATGACTGCATAGTATTCCATGGTGCATATATACTACAATTTGTTAATCCATTCATGGGCCAATGGATACTTGGGCGGTCTCTGTGTCTTGGCAATTATGAATTGGGCTGCAATAAACATTCTGGTGAAAATGTCTTTGTTGAAAAATGATTTTTGATCATCTGGGTATATAACTAGTAGAGGAATTTCGGGATCAAATGGTAGGTCGAATTTTAGTTTGAGTATACTCCAAACTACTTTGCAAAAAGATTAAAGGCACTAACTAAACTTAGTCAAGAAGTTAAGTTAAAAGTCAAGAGTTGGGAAACAGAACTGTTGCATTTAAACTTAAAATTTTTGTTTACACTACATTGTCAACCTTGCATTGAATACAGAGATTCAATGTTGACATTCATTACATAAAAAGTGGAGAAATACATAGACTACATATATAGAGATGCAGTTTACCTGTATGAAAGGTTTACAGAGCTTTTCCTGGATTGCATTACATTGAGTACTATAATACACATATTTATATAATTTTATAATTATCTCTGTTATTTGGCAGTTTGCAATTTATCCAAGTAAATAAATTAGATTCAAGTCACTAACCAAACTTAGTCATGAAGTTAAGTTAAATGTCAATAGTGGGTAAACAGAACTGATGCATTTCACCTGAAAATTTTCATTCGTAGTAGTTTCAAGCCTGCATTGAACACAGAGATTCAACTTTGCCATTCATTGTATAAAAAGTGGACAAATATGTAGACGACATATACAGAGATGCAGTTTCCCTGTATGCAAGGTTAACAGAGCTTCAATTAAAAATAATATTAAGAGGCTTACTGGTCAAGGAGTGGGGAGACGATAGTGAAAAGAACATGAAAATAACTTGGGTGAGAAAATGCCCTAAACCCAAGTAGAGGGTACATAAAGAAAGCAAAAACAGAAGTAGAAAGTAAAGTGGGAACATCCAGAAAGCAGG
>CAUYRH010160109.1:0-21645 GCA_963574655.1 Perodicticus potto
TCGCTTGAGCCCAGGAATTGGAGGTTGCTGTGAGCTGTGATGCCACAGCACTCTATCCAGGGTGATAGCTTGAGGCTCTGTCTCAAAAAAAAAAGTAAAATCTATGTAGAACCAGGTTTAATTTCCTAATAAGCCACTGTATGCACAGAGAACTCTGAACTCACTGACAACAACTGCCTTCAACCTTATCTCAGTTACTCATTGTGCTTACTCTTCAAGGAAAAGAAAACTTAAATTTTTTTGTCACCTTTGGTAGAGTGCCATGGAGTCACAGGTCAGCAACCTCAAAGTCTTGGACTCAAGTCATCCTCTTACCTCGACCTCTCAAGTAGCTAGGATTACAGGTGCCTACCACAATGCCTGGTTATATTTTTTTAGAGATGGGGTCTTGCTCTTGCTCAGGCGGGTCTCTAATTTCTGAGCTCAAGCAGTACACCCACCTCGGCCTCCCAGTGTAAAATTTTTTTTTGAAAAAATCATGTACACAACTGAATTCAGTGGATGAGAATCTGAATTCACAATGAAAATCTCAGCAAAAATAAGGTACAATGGCTCGGCGCCTGTGGCTCAACGGGCTAAGGCACCAGCCACACACACCTGAGCTGGCGGGTTCAAATCCAGCCCAGGCCCGCCAAACAACAATGATGGCTGCAACCAAAAAATGGCCGGGCGTTGTGGCGGGCGCCTGTAGTCCGAGCTATTTGGGAGGCGGAGGCAAGAGACTCACTTAAGCCCAGGGGTTGGAGGTTGCTGTGAGCTGTGATGCCACTGCACTCTACCCATGGTGACAGCTTGAGGCTCTGTCTCAAAAAAAAAAAAAAAAAAAGAACTCAAAATAGACCTTCCTGGGGCCGAGCAGGGTGGCTCATGCCTGCTATCCTAGCATTCTGGGAGGCTGAGGCAGGTGGATCACGAGTTCTGGAGTTCAGGAGACTCGCTTGAGCCCAGGAATTGGAGGTTGCTGTGAGCTATGATGCCACAGCACTCTATCCAGGGTGACAGCTTGAGGTTCTGTCTCAAAAAAAAAAAAAAAAGGAACAAAAACAAGAAAAGTAAGTATTTGGACTGTACATGGCAACTTTAACTGAGCTCCCAAACTGTGTAGGCTCTAGTCCTATTTGTTAAGTGAGGTAAGCCATTAACAGACAATTTAGGAAATCTGGAGTCCCTTTATCACTTTTTGGCTTACTTAGTCACACATCAGTCTAACCCATGTCAGAATACGACAGACACATGAATCAGCACCTTTAAGAGGAGAGGACAGGAGATTCATTTCTTTCTTTCTTTTTTTTTTTTTTCAGTTTTTGGCTGGAGCTGGGTTTGAACCCGCCACCTCCAGCATATGGGGCCGGCGCCCTACACCCTACTCACTGAGCCACAGGCGCCACCCAGGAGATTCATTTCAGCAAACAAAAAGAAAAACAGGCTGCTATTTCTCAAGGATAGAAGTTTGTGGAATGGGGTAAAAAAAAAAAAAAAACTTTACTATTTATTTTCACATATTCTATTTTAAAAGACTGTTCAAAAGACTAAATAGACATACTGAAAAAAGAAACTACTGGGTATCACTCTTAACTAAGGCAATGAACACGGCACTTGTGAATCTATCTCTAGTTCCCACAGAGGGCTCCTCACCCTCACTGAACCAAACAAAGAAGTCCTTAAGCAGGAGCCAGTGTGGGCTTTGAATAAAACAGTGTGCATTGCTTCAATGAGCCAGAAAGAAGTAGGAAGACAAAGGGTGACTATACTTAAGTGCCTTTAAAAACATATTCACTCAAAATTCAACTATACTATCCATAATACATAAAGCTGTATCAGAAAAATACAGCTTAACTTCAAAGTTATAGGTTATCAGCATACTGAAAATTCTACCACCCTTGCTCTAAACTTTTGCTTTTTCAAGTTTGAGTGAACCCTGAATATAAGTTTTAAAACCTACCACTCTGAGGTCTACTACAAGAAAAAAAAAAAAAAAAAAAAAACACCTACCACAATCAGAAATGGACATGGATGAATTTTTCTAATAAAACTGGCATAAGGCCATGGAAACATTACGAAAAACTCAACAAAAGTAAAAAATAAGTAACTTTCAAATTCTAAAATATATCTTTAGATCAAGATGTTTTTTCCCTGAAAATATCTACATAAAGTTCCATGCACTATGAACTAACGATAAAGTTCCACTTACCCATTATTGTTGGAAAATCAAATGATAGAAACTCATTCAATATCTTTACCTTAAAAATCTTTTGGCATGTTCCTATCATACACAAGTAAAGTCTAAACTTTTTGAAACTGACACCTTTGCTATGGAGATTTATTATACAACTAATTATTTGCATTTGTACATGTAATTTTTGTTTTTGTTTGTTTGTTTGTTTTGAGACAGGGGTCTTGCTCTGTTGACCAGGCTAGAGTGCAGTGGCATCAGCATAGCTTATCGCAACCTCAAACTCCTGGGCTCAAGTGATCCTCCTCCCTCAGCTCCCAAGTAGTTGGGACTACAGGTGTGCACTGCTATACCCAGCTAATTTTTCTTTTTTTTTTTTTTAAATAGAGATGGGGGTCTTGCTCTTGCTCATGCTGGTTGCCAACTCATGGCCTCAAGTGATAACTCCTGCCTTGGCTTCCAAAAGTATTAGGATTATAGGTGTGAGCCACCACGCCCAACTATATATCTAATTTTATTTTTATTTTTTATTGTTTGGAGTTCTTTGAGGTATACATCTAATTTTAAACATACCATACAAATATCAAAGTTCATTTCCCAGCCTCGAACACAGCGGTTCTCAACCTGTGGGTTGCGACCCACAGGAACGGTATTAAAGGGCTGCGGCATTAGGAAGGTTGAGAACCACTGCTCTAAGAAGTTCCAGTCTAGCCTAGAAAGGACATGAGTGTGGAACACATATATACATAGATTATAAATTAAACTTGTAAATCACAAAAGTCTACAAACATGAACAGGCCTCATGGGGCAATAAATTCATTTATCATAAATGTCTAGTGCATTATCTACTTTTCTCCTCCATTTTGTCTCAGGTTTCTCCATTCTTTTAAGGTATTATTCACCTACTTCTCCCTTTTCTTCCAGTGTTAGTTGGAACTGGGAGACTATTTGCCTATTAGAAGGCCGTAATCCCAACACTTTAGAAGGCTGAGTCAAGAGGATCACTTGAGGCCAGGAGTTCGAGACCAGCCAAAGTAAGAGCAAGACCCAGTCTCTACAAAAAAAAAAAAATATATATATATATACACACACACACACACACACATATATAAATTAGCCAGCATTGGTGGCATATGAATGTAGCCCCATCTGCTGAAGCAGAAGGATCACTTAAGCCCAGGAGTTTGAGATTGCAGTGAGCTACGATAACACTACTGCACACTAGCTAGAGCAAGAGACGAAGTAGATGAAAGAGTGCTACAGTGTCCTGGGCAGAATTTACTTCCAAATGAGAGTGAGTTTATTTCAAGTTTGATTTACGTTTTACAATCTCTTTCTGTCTTTCTTTTCTTTTCTTTTGTTTTTTTTTTTTTTTTTTTTTTTTTGAAATAGTCTCAGTCTGTTGCTCAGGCTAGAGTGCCATGGTATCATCATAGGTCACAGCAACCTCAAATTCCTTGGCTCAAGTGATCGATCCTCTTGCTTCAGCCTCCCATGCAGCCGGGACTATAGGCAAGCACCACCATGCCTAGCTAATTTTTCTATTTTTAGTAGAGATAGGGGTCTTGCTCAGGCTGGTTCCAACTCCTGAGCTCAAGGGGTCCTCCTGCCTTGGCCTCACAGAGTGCTAAAATTACAGGTATGAGCCACCATGCCCAGCCTACTTTTTACAATCTTAAATCCAGAGGTGCTAATCTGCAACCACAGATCACTTCAGTGGACAGATGTGATGCAGGAGGGTTGGAAAACAACATGTTCATACAGTACTGTATAGTTCACCATTCTTTTCACATGTTATTTCATTTGAACCTCCCAAAAATCCTGTGAGATATTGGAGGGGAGCATATTACTATCTCCACAGTACCATGATCAGGGGGACTCTGAGAGATTAAGAAATCTCATCAAGGTCACTCAGCTAGAAACCAGACACAAAACCAGAACCTGGGCCTGTGCTTTTGGATCATATCCGGAGCTGTAGGGAAGTTGTTTTTTTTTTGTAATCTACTGCCCAACTTCTTTGAAGGGCAAGAAAGGAAAAAAAAACTAACAAATTAGTTCTATCCATAAAAAATGTATTTATGTAGGCTCGGCGCCTGTGGCTCAATGGGCTAAGGCGCCTGCCACGTACACCTGAGCTGGCGGGTTCGAATCCGGCCCAGGCCCGCCAAACAATGACGGCTGCAACCAAAAAATGGCCGGGCATTGTGGTGGGCGCCTACAGTCCCAGCTACTTGGGAGGCGGAGGCAAGAGACTCGCTTGAGCCCAGGAATTGGAGGTTGCTGTGAGCTGGGATGCCAGCTATCCAGGGTGCCACTCTATCCAGAGTGACAGCTTGAGGCTCTGTCTCAAAATAAAATAAAATAAAATAATATTCAAGTATAACAGAGTACTTTTCTAATTTACAGATACTTTTCTTTTTCCATTTAGCATTGTAATTCTCCCTCGGTTTGTATTAGTGACACATTAGTAACATAGTAAGAAAATTAATTTCAATTAAGACAGACAGACAACATAGGCATTACATCACTCCATAAAGAATAAGTGACATGTAATAGCCATTGACATGTTGACGCAGGCTCCTCTGTGTGGTAAGCTCCGAGTACAGGTCACATCCTCGCCCTTCAGGAAGGAACTGACTCAGACCAATTTTTACAAGGCCAGTTTTCTTCTAGCCCTGGAGGCCTCAGTTAGCAGCTGATGAGTCTCTAATCTCCAGCCCACATATCTCACAGGAAACTCCATGCCCTTGGGTTCCATGTCAACTGATTACCACCTCTCAATGTCCAGAAAGTCTAACAAGCCCAACCTGTTCAGAGCCAAATTATTACCTCCCTACAAACCAAATTCAGCCTTCTTCCACTTCCCCATCTCAGTGAATAGTTCCTACAGTCACTCTATTTTCCAAGTCAAAAACCTGGGCAGCACCCTAGAATCCTCCTTTCCTTCCTCTGCCACATCCAATCAACTACCAAATTTTGAGATAAAAAAATACTTTTAGAGAGCCCCAAGATTGTGCACTACCATAACACTAGCTTAGCAACCTCTTACAAGATACTAATTAAAAGTTAATAATGACACATATTTCTTGACCCCTCACTGTACCAAACACTGTTCTAAGCTTCGGGTGTAAGTGAATTTAATCCACACAATTTGAGATTGGTGTCTACTTTGAGTCCTATCCTTGTTTTACAGATAAGGAAGCAGCTACAGAGAACTCTCTCTCCCTGGGTAATACAATGAAGCCCAAGGTCTTAACGTAATGCTGAAGTCTCTCACTTCTGGGTTCTTGGGATGTGCTTTTTTTCTCTGCTTAGCAGGCCCTTCACACTTGTCTGCCTAACTTCAAAAGTCAGCACAGGCAAGTTCTTCTGCGTAAGGTCTTTTCATGCCCCCTGCTGGTGCTCTTCCTCCTAAGTCAATCATTGCCAACGTTGGCGGCTTGCAGTAAAAGCTATACCTGAATCCTATTCCTAGAGATTCTGATGTCATTGGTCTGCATTTCAGACTGGGTACTACGACTTTTAAAGCTCCCCAGGTGGGCCAGCACCTGTGGCTCAAGTGGCTAAGGCGCCAGCCACATACACCTGAGTTGGCAGGTTCAAATCCAGCCCAGGCCCGCCAAACAACAATGACGGCTGCAAACAAAAAACAGCCGGGCTTTGTGGTTGGCGCCTGTAGTCCCAGTTACTTGGGAGGCGGAGGCCGGAGAATTGCTTGAGCCCAGGAGTTGGTGGTTGCTATGAGCAGGGTGACAGCTTGTGGGTCTGTCTCAAAAAAAAAAAAAAAAAGAAAAGAAAAGAAAAAAGCTCTCCAGGTGAATCTAACAAGCAAAGTTGAGACCCACTGCATCACAATGGACTCTTAATGTCTGTGCTGATAAAAACACTGTGAGCTTCTGAAACAAAAGTTTCACAACCGGGGACTGGGTATATGTATTCAATATTGAAATTTCCTTCAGCAGCTCTTAGGAAAAACTGCTTCTTATAATGGAATGCAAACACTGGGCAGCTTTTCAAATGTGTTTTTTAATCCACCAGTGCCCTCTACTGACCTAAGGGTGAACAGCTAAATCAAAACAGTGCTTATTGTTTAAATATTTTAATTAAATGCACATAACTAGACAGACATGGTGTTCGTTTCCCACCTCCTATACCAGGCGTCCTCAAACTTTTTAAACAGGAGGCCAATTCACTGTCCCTCAGACCCGCCCCCGTTGGAGGGCCAGACTACAGTTTAAAAAAAAAAACTATGAACAAATTCCTATGCACACTGCACATATCTTATTTTGAAGTATAAAACAAAACGGGAATACTATTCACACCAACGCATGTGGCCGCCGGGTCATAGTTTGAGGACCCCTGCCTATACTATCAACTCCTTTTCCCTACAGTCCTAGTTTGCCCAAGCTGTTAATTCCCAAACCCAGATCAATCCTACCATTTCCTCAGTTCCCACTGGCACTCTCGGCAGAGCCCTCAATTCATCTGCTGGCCTATCTTTTTTGTTCCTTAAGTGCCTCTTCTAAATCCTGCCACAATCATAGAACCATCTACTTCAAAAACAAAAGAAACCATTCATTTACTGATTTACCTCAAATCTTGCTATTCAAAACAGCAGCATTTATAGCACCCAGGAACTCCCTAAAAAAGGGAGAATCTAAGGCCCCACCCTACCACTACTGAATTGGAATCTGCATTTTAACAAGAGTCACATGTACATTAAAGTTTGACAATTACGGGTTGTCAACTACTGGACCTAACACTGCCATTTTATGATAAAAATTTTATTTATTTTTATTTTTTTGAGACAGTCTCACTTTGTTGTCCTTGGTAGAGTGCTGTGGCGTCACAGCTCACAGCACCCTCTAACTCCTTGGCTTAAGTGATTCTCTTGCCTCGGCCTCCTGAGTAGCTGGGACCACAGGCACCCGACACAACACCCAGCTACTTTTTTTTTTGCAGTTGTCATTGTTTTAGCAGGCCTAGGCTGGGTTCGAACCTGCCTACCTCGGTGTATGTGGCTGGCACCCTTACCCACTGAGCTACAGGCGTCGCCTATGATAAAACTTTTATAATACTCTTGGGTGGCGCCTGTGGCTCAAAGGAGTAGGTTGCCGGCCCCATATACTGGAGGTGGTGGGTTCAAAAACTGCAAAAAAAAAAAATTTATAATACTCTTCTGCTATCCTGAAATAAAATTATCACTCACCTATACACGTAAGTCCAAAGAAAAGGTATCAGGATAATGATTTGATGGTGAAATAAAGGTGAACAGAAGGGAAAAATTTATATGCATTATATTTCAGTATATAAACATTCAATGCAACTAAACTAAGACATAATGAAAACGTACCCTAAGGGAGTGATACCACCTTGCACCTTTCTTTTCTGTCTCACAAGTGGGAATATGTCTCCTTTTTTTAAAGCTGATTCTTTCTTGTAAACAAGTTCCCTCTCTACACTCCTCCCTAGACCATAATACTCAATCTTGAATACTTTAACAACCACAAAACAACTCTACAGTCTTGACCAAACATTTCCTTAACCATATTCTCTCTCCTCTTGACAAACTATCAACTACAATTGTGTCCATTCACCTTATCCCTCATTCACCAACTCATGTTAATCTAGTTTTCACTTCCATCAGTAAACTTTCATGTATAAGGATCACTAAGGCTTTCCAAAGTGCCCAAATCAATGAATACTCCTCCAAACTCATCTAACTTTTATCTCTATGATGGATATCATTCATTGCACATCCAGTCTCATTTCCCCTCTTCTCTAAGAACCCCATGTGTTCATGAATTCCTCTCCCCTATGATTAAGGTAAAGTGACTCATCCTGGGTTGATCCTATTTACTCTAAAAACCAATCAGACCATGGCATTCCTCTAGCAACTGCTGGCAGGTCAGGGCAGACACTAACCTAAGTTGGTCCAATCAGACTGAAGGGCATAATCCAAGTGTGGGAGTTTAGTCCTCTCTCCTCCTCTGGCTTTAGTGAATGACAAAAAGTGTATATGTTACTGGCAGTCACATTGCAACCATAAGGGAAACCAACCTCACTGTGGAATGCCAAGGAGACCTGTTCTTGACAATGTTGACTCAGTCCCACTGAATCAATAAGCCTGGGGTGCACCCTTCCTCTGGACTTTGTGAGATAATTTCCCTTACTATTTAAGCAATTGGGTTTTCCCAGCTGAAAGCATCTTAACATACACAGCCTGTTCTCCTTGAAATTTTCCTCCCTTGATTTTCTCTTTTCTGTTTTTACTTTTAATCATGGATACGTACTAGTTGTGTGTATATGTGTATGTGTGTGTGTGTATATATTATTTTTTTGCAGTTTTTGGCCAGGGCTGGGTTTGAACCCGCCACCTCTGGCATATGGGGCTGGCACCCTACTCCTTTGAGCCACAGGCGCCACCCCCTTCCCTTGATTTTCTAAACATCACTCTTTTCTGGTCCTACCTCTACTTCTCAGAAGTCTGGCCGCCCCGTCACATTTTGATGTCCACCAAGGTTTTTTTTTTTTTTTAATTTATTGTTGGAGATTCATTGAGGGTACAAGAAACCAGGTTACACTGATTGCATTTCTAGGTAAAGACCCGTCCTCCAAGGTTTTTGTTGTGATCTTTTCTACCCAAAGTACATGTTCACCTGGAATTATTTCAGCTCACTCTGGTTCGTGACACATCAAAACTAAGCTACCAGCACTTCCCCGCTATAGTCTGCCAACATTCCCCAGCTTACTCACCTGAACTCCTACTTGTCTTTCAAAACTAAATTTAAGTACAAAAAAACAACAACAAAAAAAAACTAAATTTAAGTGTCCCCTCTGATAAGCCTTCCCTAAGGTTCCCAAGGGTTCCTTGCTTTTCTTTGCCATGGACGTCTTTGGCAGTACATGAGCCCCCCTTCTTAAAATAATGCTTCTGATTGCATACAATAAAATATCAATGATATCAAAATAATTAAATTTTAAGACTCAAATTTCTGATCTGGTAATGTGCTTCTTTATTAGCCCATTAAATAAAAAGATCTAGCAATGGGTCTTGTAACTATCACAATTCTGAAATGGTGATGAGCAGAAATGATATTTTGAGATCTGCAACTGTATATGACATGAAAATACCTGTGACTTGCATTGGTACTGTGGCTTTTATTGGTGACAGGTAGTGCTAATACAGAGTGTCTATAAAGTTCGTGTGCAATTTAAAATAGTTTTAAACTATTTTAACTATTGCAAATTGCATACAAACTTTATAATACCACTGTGGTCTGCTGCCATAGGAGCTTGTTAAATTAAAGGCTCCCAATGAACCTCACCTCCTCCTATCCATGCCCTTGTGTAGCCCCACCCACACATCAACTCTGGACTCGGCTCCATGACTTGTTTTGATATCAGCAAATGTGATACAAGTGTTTGAGCAGTGGGACTTACTCTCTTAGAACCCAGTAATCACGTGAAGAAACCCAAGATAGGCACATGGAGGGTCTCCAAGCACCCCAGATATGGCTGTGAGGCCACCTTTCAGTCAAACCATCAGCTGAACTCAGCCACTGGGGGATGCCAGAACTGCCCAGCCTATTTACAGACTGCAAAAACTGAAACATCATTATAGCTTTAAGGCATTGGTTTGCAGTGGTTTATTACCCAACAATAGATAACGGAAAGTTTATAACTGAAGAACATGATTAATTTCAGTTGGATACTGGTGAAAATAAAAGCTTACTTTTTCCCATCAGAGTTCAGGGATCCCCTGAATTCTATCTGCAGACTCATTGAGGGGCTGAGGGCCCCAGGTTAAGAACACATGGGTTGGGCCAGGCATGGTGGCTCACGTCTGTAATCCCAGCACTCTGGGAGGCAGAAGCGAGTGGACTGCTTGAGCTCAAGAGTTTGAGACCAGCATAAGCCAGAGCAAGACTTGTCTCTAAAAGCAGCTAGGCGTTGTGGCAGGCATCTGTAGTCCCAGCTACCCGGGAAGCTGAGGCAAGAGAATCGCTTGAGCCCAAAAGTTTGAGGTTGCTGTGAGCTATGACGTCATGGCATTCTACCCAGGGTAACAAAGTGAGATTCTGTCTCAAAAAAAAAAAGGCTCGGTGCCTGTAGCTCAGCAGCTAGGGCACCAGCCACATACACTGGAGCTGGTGGGTTTGAATCCAGCCTGGGCCTGCCAAATGACAACTACAACCAAAAAATAACCGGACATTGTGGTGGGTGCCTGTAGTCCCAGATACTTGGGAGGCTGAGGCAAGAGAATCGCTTAAGCCCAAGAGTTTGAGGTTGCTGTGAGCTGTGACGCCACAGCACTCTACTGAGGCAACATAGTGAGACTGTCTCAAAAAAAAAAAAAAAAAAAGAACACATGGGTTAAGCCTAGTAGCTCCTGCTTTTTTACCACCACACTACGTTGTTAGTTCCCATATAGTTAAACTGATCACAGCATGTCTTTCACTGTTGTAACCCTAAAACCAAACTCAAAATAACATGAAGGTTACTCGTGAGGCCTGTCTTCCTAACTAAACTGTGTGCTACCTGAAAATAGAATAAAAGCAAATACTTGGCCTTTTCCAGGATTTACACATACCAACTTACTTACTCCTTTTAACAACCCTGTGAGTGAAGTAGATGCTGTTATCCCAATTTCACCAACAGGACAACAGGCACAGAGAAGTTATGTGACTTGTCCAAGGTCATATAGCTAGAAAGGAGAAAGCCAGGACTGAAAGGAAGGCAGACTCTATATTCTGATTTTACAGCCTTTACTAATGTGCCCAAAGCACACAGCAGGAACTCAATAAAACTTCAAAATGAGAATACATTTTTGAGATTTCATTGTAACTATTTTGTGGGAACTATGCTTCCTGAAGAATCAATTTTGAAGATTCATTTCTACTGGTCTGTGATTTCTTACGACAAAAAAAGAACTTTTAAAAAAGCGAATGATGGTTTTAAGCTAAATGAGGGAAATTAAATCTTCACTGCAAAAGTCGATTTCTTAAAAAGGATATCAGTTCATAAAATGTAAAGGGGGTAGACTAGTTCGTATTAAACTATGCTCCCAGGGAATTGGAGCAAAGCGTCAGCTTCCCTTCTTACTAGTCACTCTTCGCCAGCCCCCCTACACCCTAGGAGAGCTTCTCCGAGGACAACCTCCCCCACCCACATACCAAGTTCTGAAACCTGACCCTGCCAGGCAAGCAAAGCCAAGAACCCCGTAGTGCCCTGAACTGGCCTAACACGACCCACGACCCCAGTAGGACATCAGCCGGGGGAATGGGTACTTTGGAGGGAGGCACTTAAACTTTCCATAGTGTTTTATTCAGGAAAGCAGAACCCCAAAAGTGGCCCCCACCCACCCCGGGGTCTCACGCCTTTTCTAGGCAGCCGCTTGCCCCAAGCAGACCAGTGAATGAACCGCAAAGCCGGAACTCAGCCGGCTCGGCGGCGGGAAAAGCCTTGGGGCCAACTGGGCCTGGTCCGCGGAAAAGACCCACGCGAGCGCAAGGAAGCCTCTGAGAGGCCGGGCGAGGGCGGTGACAGTTGTGACACGGCTCCACGCTCTCACCTTGAACATGTCGCTGGCAGCGGTGACTCCGGCAGAGTCACCCCGACCTCGGCCACGCCCACCACTGAATGGCGGCTACGGAGGCCCGGAAGGGCCCTGATTCCTCCTACTGCAAGCCGCCGCGGTGCGGGAGACGGTGGTACTGCTTACTCAAATGCAGCTAAGGCTTAGCTCTACAGCCCTCAGCTGGACGTGGCTTCCCCGAGTTACATCGCGTTGCGCCCAGGGCTGCGGGAGAAAGCAAGCCCCGCCCTCTGGGTGGCTCCGCCCCTCCGCCGGCGGTTACTAGGCGACAGGAAAACGCCCGTTCAGTTAGGGCGGAGCGTGGGGGCCGGGAGGTAGACGGCGGGCTCCGCGCTGAGCTGGGAACCGTTTTCACAGAGACGGTTGGGCGCCCAGCGGCGTGAGCTGGGATCCCTGTCCGCGGAGTCGACCGCGGGCGGCTTAGACAGCCTTACAGAGGGAAAGCGCGGATTGTAGGTCTGAATTTACCTCACAGAGGAAAAAGAAAGGTTTTTAGATTCTTTTGTGGGCCAGATGTTTCTCAGGCTTTAGATTTAAATTAATTTGCCAGTGTTTTAGTCGTAAAATGCTATAGTTTTGTTTTTTCTCTTCAAGAAACTTAAGCGTGAGCCCCTCAATGGGAATCAAATGTCCCTTAATATTTGTAGAAGTAATAATGGCAATAATAGTCCTATTAACAAGAATAGTAAGTGCTGATACAGCTATTAGGATGTGTGCAGCTCTGATCTAAACGTCTTATAGATATTTATCTCATCTTTTCAACAAGCCGAGTAGGTGGATACAATTATTATTCCCAATCTATAGATGAAGAAACAGAGGTAAAGAGAGGTAATTTGTGCAAGGCCACACACACAGAAAGTAGGAAGCTAAGATCCTGGGTGGTCTGCCTTTGAAGCCTGTGTTCTAGCCTAAACAGTTGTTGCACTGTATTTCATATTTCTTCATTTCTGTCCTAACCTAACAGTTTAAGTACCGTCCAGGAAGGCATCTAAAAGATTTGGGGATTTTTTTAATTTTTTTTGAGACAGAATCTCAAGCTGTCGCCCTCGGTCGAGTGCCGTGGCGTCACACAGCTCACAGCAACCCCCAACACCCGGGCTTAGGCGATTCTCTTCCCTCAGCCTCCCGAGTAGCTGGGACGACAGGCGCCCGCCAAAACGCCCGGCTTTTTTTCGAGACGAAGTCTCGCTCCGATTCAGGCTGATCTCGAAAGTGTGAGCCCAGGCGATCCACCCACCTCAGCCTCCCAGAGAGCTAGGATTACAGGCGTGAGCCACCGCGCCCAGCAGATTTTGAGATTTATTTATTTTTATCTTTATTTTTATTTGAGACAGTCTCACAATGTCGCCGTCGGTAGAATGCGGTAACGTCACAGTTCACGAGAACGTCTAACTCTGGGCTTAACGGATTCTCTTGCGTCAGCTTCCCAAGTAGCTATGACTAACAGGCGCCCGCCACAACACCTGGCTATTTTTTGGTTGCAGTTGTTATTGTTTAGCGGGCTCAGGCCGGGTTCCAACCCGGCTGCCTCAGTTTGTGTGGCCGGCGCCCTAACCACTGACTACCGGCGCTGAGCCCAGTTTTTTTTGAGGGGGGGGACAGAGTCTCACTATGTCGCCCTCGGTAGAGTGCGGTGGCATCACAGCTCACAGCAACCTCCAACTCCTGGGCTTAGGCGATTCTCTTGCCTCAGCCTCCCGAGTAGCTGGGACTACAGGCAACCGCCACAATGCCCGGCTATTTTTTTTGTTGTAGTTATCATTGTTGTTTAGCAGGCCCCTGCCAGTTTGAACCCACCAGCCCCTGTGTATGTGGCCAGCGCCCTAACCACTACAAGCGCCAGGCCAGATTTGGGGATTTAAACTGTGATGTGCCCCTCCAGCCAAAGACCACTAGGAACACACTTAAAATTGAAGAAGTTGTGTTTCTTATTGCTGCAAAGAAAACACACATTTGGGAAACCAGTGGGGCATGTCAGTAAGAAGAGTCTTAGGTTTATGATAGGATTTGGGCTTTGGTTAGGTGATTTTGGGGCGAGTTCAAGGAAGCAGGGCTTTTCTCTACACTGGGTATTGTTAAGAACTACAAGGCCTGACTGCTTATCTCTTTCTCAAGAGAATCGTATTTTCCAAGCCATTCCCATCCCCATCCCTAATGAGAAATACTGAATAGACTCTTAAGGCTCCACATTAGTAATATAACATCACACAAATATAAAAATGTGAAGCATAGTGACGAATTAGGGCAGTAGTTCTTAATTCAGGGGTAATGTGAGCTTGGAAGAGGAAAGAAAAACAACTTCATTTTCATTAACCTCTAATGCTGAACTTTACCATTTCTTTCAATTGCAATGTACACAACAAGCCACAGTAATAGTAGTAATAACTGTGATTTTGTCATTAATAAAAAGCACAGATATTTTCATATTACATCATGGTCATGGCAGATATCTTGAAATACCATTCATGCTCATTGCTACTTCAAAAGTACAATACTTATTAAATATCTTACTGAGGCATAAAGAAGACACATTTATGATAATTTTGTTTTTAAAAATATTTGTTTTGGCTCAGCGCCTGTGGTTCAAGCAGCTAAGGTGCCAGCCACATACACCTGAGTTGGCGGGTTCGAATCCAGCCCTGCCCGCCAAACAACAATAACGGCTGCAACCAAAAAAATAGTCGGGCGTTGAGGCAGGCGCCTATAGTCCCAGCTACTTGGGACGCAGAGGCAGGAGAATCACTTGAGCCCAAGAGTTGGAAGTTGCTGTGAGCCGTGATGCCACAGCACTGTACTCAGGGCGATAGCTTGAGGCTCTGTCTCAAAAATAAATAAATTAATTAAAAAATATATTTTTATGATTTCAATATAATTGGAGCCCTTTGTAATCCTTTGTATTTTATGTCATGCATTTTAAAGGCATAATTCTTAGAAGGGATACATTCATAGGGGTCCATGGCACTAACAGAAAAGATAAAGAGCCTCTGGTTTAGCAGAAGAGATTAAGCAGTGACCAGGAATTTAGGAGTTACATCCAGATTGGAGTAATGCTTCAAAGAATAGAAAGTTAGAGGCAGAATCAGATAATTTGGTGCACACCTTCTCACTTTATCAGAGAGGGAACTGAACCACTTGAGAAGTTGTAACTTGCCCAAAGTATCACTGCTATTTGATGATCAAACCAGAACAAAAAGTTTTCAAACAAGCATATACAAACTCTTCACTCGGGAAGGAACTGGGGATTCCATAGTTATCCCAATGCTTGCTGTCTAACAAGTTTGTTGGGGTGATAGATAGTTGGGTACTCATAAGATTGACTTATTGCTCTAAAAAGTTAACTCCAGCTGGAGTGTGAAGGCTAAATAGGAAGAGACTGGAAACAGACTAGTTAGAAACCTATGGATAGATCCACGTGTCTTTCCCATATATCACATAACAATTTTAGTATACAAAAAAAGTAAACTGTGAGTAACGTTAAGAGATCCACAATGGGGCTCAGAATTAGTGCAATCATCATATGGCTTTTGAGTCTAGTCGAAACAGTGTAATAATATAAATTATGACCTTAAAGGTTTAATTTATGTACTTTCAGATTACTTCATTGTAAAGAAAATGAGTCAGAGACTCACTATTGATTATGTTAAAAAATTAAATGAGGAGCTCTTCGGAAAAGAACTCAAAGTATATTTGGCAAGGGATGCAAAGGCAAGGCTAGCACAAAGGTAAGTATCCATCTTTTGCCTTGTATCATTTTCCACAACTAGACAATTTCCAAACGTTATACCCAGATAACTTCAAACATTTTTTTTTATAAATTAGAGGTTATTTTGCATCTTAAAATTACTTTTAAATTGAATAATAATTATTATATATTTGTGGTATTTTCTAATTTACAAAGCATGTTAGTGCACATCACTTTGAACCTGATGTGGCCTTATGAAAGTTTTATTATTACATTTTATAAATGAAGAAGTGGCATCTGGGAGAAGATAAGAGGCTTGCAGGTTAAACTACTGATAAATTGCATCAGCTAGGATTCAAAGGTTTGTTTGCATACTTCAGGCCATTTCCTATCTATATCTTGTAGTCTGCATTTTGCCAGCCAACAGTGACATTATGCAGGACTACATAGCTCTGCACATAGCTCTGTAGGGGTAATGATGGGTTGGGAGAAAGACCACCACAGTGCTGGGACATGATCAGAAGTATAGTAGAATAATTCTCTGACCTGACTGGGATGAACCTGGTTTAAGCAAAGATCAGAGAAGAAGTTTCTTTTCCTAAGGCATACATATCTGCCCCCAGAAGAGAACTGGGCCTCCTGTAACTTCAACTATTCCACATTCCATTTTCATAACTAGTTGGACATTGTTTTTAAGAATCAACTGTAACTGAATCATTTTAGGTCATAGATGTTTTTAGAAAGCGAGTTTGTTTCTTCTCACTTTTTATTTATAATTTATATGCCTCTTGATGATAAAATTTTAGCCAAGTTTTTTTAAATCTCAAGGGAAATATTCTCAAGTAGTTCATCTCCTCTTTCTGACTAGAGCCTGCAGATGACCAGTTTTAATTATCACATTCAAATGTTCCTCATTAGGTCAGTCTTAGAGTGGGGGATGGGGAGGTACAGGAGGAGGAAGTATAAATTAAGAGTTCTCCAAGATTTTAGGAAAATAAAAACTATTTCATAAATATTAATCTTTTTTTCCCTCTCAGACGGAGAAGAGACATTTCTGCTCGAACAATACAGAGAGCTTGGTTAGCTCACGCAAACAGCGCACTATTTAAACTCTTAAAACACACGGTCTGTGCTGCAGTATGTATTTTGCTTTTATTTTTTCTGACAAATTTAATTACTTATCAAGCTAAAAGATCCTTTAATTAAACACATAGTAGATAACCTTCTTCATAGCTTCCATTTAGATCTAGTAATATTGCATGGCATTCTGGAATTACTTTTATTATCTCTAAGTGGATATTTCTGGATTTATTTTTAATGTGGATGACTGGGGTTTTTTTACCCCCTACCTTCTGCCCAGCAGTTTTACTTCTAGGAATGCATTCTGCAATATATGTACAATTTCATGGCATGTTCCTAACAGCAAAGAAAGCAATTTATATAATATCTATTGATAGGATCCTGGTTAAATAAGTGTTGCTGCTCTTATAAAGTGTTAACCTTTGTAGTATTAACATGATTTTTCAATAGAGAGATAACCGAGATAACTCGTTAGTGAAAAAGACAAGGACAGGAAAGTATGAAGAATATGATTCCATTTGAATAAAAACAAAACCAGAAAAAGATACACATCTCTCCTATCCCAAAACACAACTCTGGCAACCCCAGCAGAGTATTTAGCCTTCCTTGGTATAGTGCCAAATATTCTCCTAATAAAACAACTTATAAACTCAGTAGTCTATTATTAGTGATAGTCACATTAAGGGAATTTTTTTTAGTAGCCCCCCAAAAAATCATGAAGTCCGAGCAGTGTGTATACTTCTTCAACATCTGAGACACAGACCCATTTCTGATGTAGGTAAAAGCAGGTAAACTGTTGGCATTTCAGGTTTATTGTCCATTGTCTTTGAATGTGGAACGTGTATTTAATTATCATAATACTGGTTTCTTTGCTTTAGACTCTTAGTAACAGAGCAGATAACAATATATTATCGTAATACTTCAAGTTAATACCTTAGGTTAATAATGATTTATCCCTTTAAAAGTCCTTTAGTGTACATTTTTATGTGATTATTGTAAGCATAAAGGTTGGGTGGAGTTGTTTTGGGGAAAGAGTGGGGCTTTAGAATTAAACAACTAAATTTTAGTCCTGGATTCCTCATTTACTACCTGTATACCTTTGTATAAGCTACAAAACCTCCTTGAGCCTCAGCCTTCTCATTTGTGAAATGGGAATGATAATATTCCAATAATATTGCTATTTATAAGGATAACATGATCTCAAAAATTTTTTTTAAAAAAACTAGCTGAGTACAGTGGCATGTGCCTATAGTCGCAGCTCCTTGGGAGGCTGTGGTAGGAGGACTGCTTGTGAGCCCAGGAGTTTAAAAACCAGCCTGGGCAATATAGTCTCAAAAAGAAATAGGATTAAATGAGGTTATGTGAAGTTACATATATAAGGCACCAAATATAACCTATGGTACATAAAAGGTGCTTAAAAGCTAGTAACTAATTATTATTATCATCCTCATGTTACAGTGATTCATTCAGCATCAATATACTTTTTAGCATCTGCTGTGTTCCAGGTACTGTACTAGAGGAAGAAAGACACTGCCCTTACCTTCATGAAGCTTACATTCTAGTAGGAGACACAGACAAGTTTATAAGTAATTATAATATATTGTGAAAAGTGTCATAGGGAAATAACAGTGCCTGCAATCTCAAGAAGGGATAGATACCCAAACTTAGAGGCCAAAAAGATTAAGTAATTGACTCAAGGCTACATAGATCATACGTGGAACAGCCAAGATAAGAACTCACCTCTGTAGAACTCCCAAGTCCAGTGTACTGGTCACTTTACCATGCTGCCTCTGTTATAGTCAATAAATTATGTCTGGCAGGGTACCACTTTTCATTTTTACAGCACTGTCATCTATTTCAGGAACACTATGTGACATATGAAATACTGAAGAAAGTAAGCCCCGTAGAGGCTAAGCTTCTTAAAGATCCTAGCATGAAGTATAAAGTCAGGTTCAGGTAATGTATCTATGCTGTTTTACTCCAAGAAGTACTTAGTTAATATGAGGAAATTTTAGAAATATATTTTTTTAATCTTCAGAACTTCTCAAGATATAATTACAAAGTACCAGTAAATGTATTTCTTTATTTATATTTTTTGTGTGAAGAGACTAAGGCAGGGGTGGGGAACCTTTTCATGTTGGAAGTCTATATTTTTTTTAAGACTGCAAGAGTTAAAGTTTAATTAAAGAGGTAAGCTTTCTTTCCAATGAAAAATTATGTGGCAATTCACATTTGAACACTTGGTATAACATATACAAACCCCTACTCTATTGGGCACAGATACACTCAACATACTATATTAAGTATAATTTCCATTTTTTGTCTTCCAAAGGACAGTTTTTCTTTCTTTTTTTTTTTTTTTTGTAGAGACAGAGTCTCACTTTATCACCCTCGGTAGAGTGCCGTGGCATCACAACTCACAGCAACCTCCAACTCCTGGGCTTAGGCGATTCTCCTGCCTTAGCCTCCTGAGTAGCTGGGACTACAGGTGCCCACCACAATGACTGGCTATTTTTTTGTTGCAGTTTGGCCAGGGCTGGGTTCAAACCCACTACCCTCCGTATTTGGGGCCAGCGCCCTACCCACTGAGCCACAGGTGCTGCCCAAAGGACAGTTTTTCTTCAGTCCTCAAGGACTCAACCGCTTTACATGAGCTTTGGTGGAAGTCACCGGGAAGCACCCTCAGGTCTAAGTTGGGGTGAGAGCCAGGTGCTGTTGTTCAGGTCTCTAATCCTAGCACTCTGGGAGCCTGAGGCAGGTGGATTGCTTGAGCTCAGGAGTTGGAGACCAGGCTGAGCAAGAGCAAGACCCTGTCTCTACTAAAATAGAAAAACCTAGCTGGGAGTTGTGGTGGGCACCTGTAATCCCAGCTGCTGGGGAGGCTGAGGCAAGATGATCTCTTGAGCTCAGGAGATTGAGGTTGCTGTGAGCTGTGATGATGCCATGGCACTCTATCCAGGGCAATAGAGTGAGACTGTGTCAAAAAATAATAAATTATAGGGCAGCACCTGTGGCTCAGTTCCTGACTACCTTGCTGTGAATGGCACAAATGACACAGTTATGTAGCTTCACACACAGCTTGGGAAGCACATAGGCATCAAAGATGCTCACTTTAGAAATGTCCCTGATAGTGGCAGCCTCCGCCATGTTCCAAATGATGAACTCCTTCATAGCTTTGTCTTTAGGCACACATTGGGCACAATTCTACAGCAAATAGGGTGCACGTGGCCATGGTCCTTTTTGGTACAACTATTGTTCCTTCTTTTCTTTGTCATCTTGGAATCGAGGACACAAAAAAAAAAATGGAAGGCTGCATTGATTTAGTTATAATCAAAAAGGCCACATTCAAGAAACTTCAATGTACATTATTTTATAAAAATATGACTACTTAATAATTTCAAAAATGAAAAGTATTTGCTAATTTTAAAGTTAACTTTTTAATGACTTTGTTGTATCTGCTTTTTGTTGGAACCCTGGGCCTGCCAAACAACTATGACAACTACAATCAAAAAATAGCCAGGCATTGTGGCAGGCACCTGTAGTCCCAGCTACTTGGGAGGCTGAGGCAAGAGAATCGCTTGAGCCCAGGAATTGGAGGTTGCTGTGAGCTGTGATGCCACAGCACTCTACCCAGGGCGACAGCTTGAGGCTGTGTCTCAAAAAAAAAAAGACAGTGATTTGTACTTTGAAATGTTATCAGGGTATTAGCATCCTACAACTTCAACAATGCATTCTTCCACAATTTCTACATCACTGAATGGCTTCCTTTTCCCCCCAAGTATATATGCTATTTTATAAGTTGCTTCAGTGGCATTATTTCCATGTTTTATTGCTGTTTAAAAGAATTGTCTTTTCTTTTCTTTCTTTCTTTTTTTTCTTTGCGTTTCATCTTTTCTTTTGTGCAATCCAATCTTTCACACCTCTCCCTTAATTTACAATATTTGTGGTCTTTATGAGTGTTATAATGCTGATGACCATTGAATTTCTTTAATGTTGATATTGCAGTATCAGAAAGCAAGCAAATCATCTTATCTTTAGCAGAAACAAGATAATATTGCAATTCCCAATCCTCATTAAAAATTCCGTTTTCTTCCTTAAGCATTCTCTTGGTCTTCTTTGACATGATGGGCTGTTAAGAAGACAGAATTAAAAAATACTGCCAAGCTGTACAGTATTCACAGAATTCACAAATTCTACTTCATACAGAAATACAGTGCACCATTCTCAAAAGCTGGTTACACTTGATGCCCATGAACTCTGGCCATCCAGCCTTGTGCTGTAGTGGTGCCAGTCAGGTGGGGGAAGTTAGAATTAAATCATAAGTATAGCAGCCATCATTTTAGGCCTGTGGTTTACTAATGTTCTAATTGTGCTGGTCAATCTAGGATTATTTTATTGAAACTTATTTTATTCTTTAGTATTTCAAATATTTTCATTTAAGAAATAGAATAAAAATATAAAAGAAAAACAAAAAATGTGTTAATATAAATAAAAGAACTTGGGGTGGCGCCTGTGGCTCAGTGAGTAGGGCGCTGGCCCCATATACCAAGGGTGGCGGGTTCAAACCCGGCCCCAGCCAAACTGCAAGAAAAAAATAGCCGGGCATTGTGGCGGACGCCTGTAGTCCCAGCTACTTGGGAGGCTCAGGCAGGAGAATCACCTAAGCCCAGGAGTTGGAGGTTGCTGTGAGCTATGACGCCACAGCACTCTACCGAGGGCGATAAAATAAGACTCTGTCTCAATTAAAAAAAAGAAAGAAAGAAAGAAAGAAAAACAAATAGAACTTTACAACCAGGCGCAGTGGCTTATGCCTATAGCCCCAACACTCTAGGAAGCTGAGACGAGCAGATGGCTTGAGCTCAGGAGTTGGAGACCAGCCTGAGCAAGAATGAGACCCAGTCTCAACTTAAAAAAAAAAAACAGAAAAAAAAAAAAGAAAGAAAGAAAGAGGCTCGGGGCCTGTGGCTCAACGGGCTAAGGCGCCAGCCACGTACACCTGAGCTGGCGGGTTCGAATCCAGCCTGGGCCAGCCAAACAACAATGATGGCTGCAACCAAAAAATGGCCGGGCATTGTGGTGGGCGCCTGTAGTCCCAGCTACTTGGGAGGCAGA
>CAUYRH010160110.1:0-10216 GCA_963574655.1 Perodicticus potto
TGTACTCAAGGTAAGAAATAACGAAATGGTATTAATTCACACCATATTTATTAACATGCTAGAGGCTTTAGTCACATCATTAAGAAAAAAAAAAGAAAAGTAAGTAGATTAGAAAAAAGAAACTCCATCCATGTAAACACAAAAGAGGTAAACATATTCTTCTTAGCAAAGTATCTCAAGAATGGAAGAAAAAGTATCTAATGTACTCATCCCTACTATGAAGCCAATTTATAGCTTTGATATGAAAGCTATAACCTAACTATAGCCCAAGAAGGGGAAAAGGGGAGGGGGGAAGATGAGTGGAGGGAGTGTAATGGGTGGGGCACGCCTATGGTGCATCTTACAAGGGTACATGTGAAATTTACTAAGTATAAAATATAAATGTCTTAACACAATAACTAAGAAAATGCCATGAAGGCTATGTTAACTAGTTTAATGAAAATATTTCAAATTGTATATAAAACCAGCACATTGTAACCCATGATTGAATTAATGTACACAGCTTTGATTTAATAAAAAAAATTAAAAAATAAAGATTAGAGCATAAACCAATGAAATTGAAAATGAAAAATAGTAGCAAAAATTAGAATACTCAAAACCTGGTTCTTTACAAAGATTACAAAGATCAACAAACACTTAGCCATACTAAATGAGAAAACAAGTGAGAAGACACAAATTACCAAGACTAAGAATGAAAGAAGGGACATCACTAAAAATTGAACAGATATTTATATGAATAATAAATAATCCATAAGTAATAAATTTGATAACCTAAATGAAAAAGACAAATTTATTAAAGTAGGAAAAATTGAATAGTTTTATGTCTTTTAAATAAATTGAATTTGTAGTTTTAAAGCCTTCCTGTAGAAAAAGCACTGTGCCTACATGGCTTCACTCACAAATTCCACTAACCTCTAAGGAAGACAGCATGCTAATCCTAATCTCAGGAAATAGAAAGGGAAGAACACCCAGATTAAAAAACCAGGCAAAGGTAAGATAAGAGTAGAGAACAAGAGACTGATAATGCTAATAAACACAGACACAAAAATCTTTATCAAGATATTATCAAATTGAGTCAAATAATATGTCAGAGAATGGTAAATCATAAGCAGTCAAGTTTATTCCAAGAATGCAAAATTGGTTCAACATTCTAAAATCAATATAATTCACTATATTACCAAATGTTTTGAAAATAATCATTTTAGTAGATATAGGAAAAGAAAGAAATTAACATCCATTTATGATAAAATATCTTTGCTAACAAGGGATAGAAGGAAACTTCCTCTACCTAATTAATGGTATCTATAAAAAATATTTACAGATTAGAAAGGAATGAACAAAATTTTCTATCCATAGATAGAACTAATTGTCTATCAAAATTGTCTATCCATAGATAGAACCATTGTCTGCTAGAACTAATGTGTGATTTGCAGTGTCATGGAATATGGGTTAAAATTCCAAAATGTACTAGCAATGAATAATTGGAAATAAATTTTTTAAAAGATGTAACATTATAATATAAAAAGCTTGAAATATTTAGGGATAATCTTACAAAAGTATTCTCAAGATTCATATACTAAAAACTATAAAACAGTAAAGAAACAAATTAGAAATACCATGCTCATGGATGGGAAGAGTCAATATCATTAATATCATTTCTCTTTGAATTGATGTATAGTGAAATGTAATCCATTAAAAAACAGCAGATTTCTTTTTAGAAATTGACAAGCTGATTCTAAAATTTATAGAGAAAAGCAACAGATACTCAAAACAATTTTGAAAAAGAACAACTAAATTAGAGGACTCACAGTACCTGATTTTTTTGTATATTGTATAAAGCCACAGTAATCAAACAGTGTGATGATTACATAAAGATAAACTTAAAGATCAATAAAGAATAGAGAGCCCAGAAATACACAATTTTTTGGCAAATGTCAAAGACATTTTAATGGAGAAACAATGGTCTTTTCAATACATAATGCTGGTAGCATGTGAATGATTGAGTGAATAAGAGCCTTAACCCATACTTTATTATATATAAATGCTAATTTTAAATAAGTATGATAATAAAATGAAGACCTGACTGTAAAAATGTTCTTAAAGAAAACATAAGATAAAATCTTTGTGGGCTAGGCAAAAAAATTATAGATATCAGAAAAAGAAAGCTAAATCAGAATGAAAAAGACAAGTCAGACTTCAACTAAATTGAAAACTCCTGGGATTCGAATGGTAGAAAGTAATGAAAAAATAAGGTACAGACTAAGACTAAATATTTTCTAACAATAATGAGAAGAAAATTAATCTAAACCAGGCTAAAAATGATACAGAATATAGAATTAGAGGATGGAGACATTAAAATAGCTGTCACAATTGAATTTCATATGCTAGAAGTTAGGGGAAAGCAGAAACATTAAGTAGAAACAGGAAAGTTAAAAACGATTTTAATTGAACTTATAAAAAATAAAACTAGCATGTCTAAAGTTAAGAATACACTGGAAGGGATTGGTAGGAGATTGGATATTTTAGAAGAGAAAGTTGGTGAACTAAAGACATAGAAACTATCCAAAATGACACAAAGAAAAGTAACAGTAAAGCAGTAAACAGACCATCAGTGAGTTGGGAGACAACTTCAAGTGGCCTAATGTATGTGTAATTGAAGTCCTTGAAGGAATATGGAATGGGAACAAAATATATTTAAAGAATTAATACCTGGAAAATTTCCTAACTTGATGAAAACTGTTAACCCAAAGGTCCAACTATCTCAACGAATCCCAACCACAAGAAACATGAAAAAAACTACACTAGGGTATATCATAATTAAATGGCTTAACAGTAAAAAAAGATAGCATTTTGAAAGAGAAAAGAAAACACATTACATACAGTGGAACATAGATAAGAATGACAGAATTCTCATTGGAATAACTGTAAGGTAGAGGACAGTGGAGAAACATCTATAAAGAATTGAAAAAAATGTTAAATTAAAATTTATATATAACAAAAATATCTTTCAAAAGCAAAGGTGAAATATAATTTTTTTTTCAGATGTATAAAAGCTAAAAGAATTCATCATTAGCAGACCTGCTCTACAAGAAATGTTAAAGAAAGCTCTTCAGATGAATGGAAAATTACACCACACCAGTCAAAAAGCCTTAGGAATGGTAATTATGTTGGTAAATTTAAATTTTTTTTTCTTGTTACTTAAATGCATTTAGAAATAATTGATAGTTTAAAGCAAAAAAAAAAAGTATTATTTTTATGACATATAAAGATAAAACCCATGACGACAGCCACAAGCTATTGAAGATAACAGAGAAATGGAAGATTTCTGTTTTCAGGTCTTATACAAGAAGTAGTACAATCGCAATAATGTCGCTTGAAGATAGACATTAAATTAAAATTGTGTACTATACCCTATCAAATTTTTTAAAAAGCTAAAATGACAGTTATAGTTAATAAGCTAACAAAGAAAAGAAAATGAAATTATCAAAAATATTCAACTAACAAAAAAATAGCAAAATAGTAGATTTAATCTTCAGTAATCACATGAAATGTAAATGGCCTAAATACCCTAATTAAATGGCAAAAATTGTCAGATTTCATTAAAAAAAATAGCAGGACCCAAATATATGCCACCTACAACAAAACTACCTGAAATACAAATATTTAAGTGAAAATAGTTTGAAGGTTAAAGAGTGAAAATAGATATATTAACACTAAAGCTGGAATGGATCACAGTAGAACCTCTATAGTTGATCACCTCCCTACATTGACTACTCCCTTAAGCTGATCTAATTTTCATAGACTGTACCACATATAGGTATCAATATATTAGGCCTACCTCCTTATGTTGGCCACCTCCATATGCTGACCAGTTTGTTACTGTCCCTTAGGTGGTCAAATTACAGAGGTACTACTGTATTACTGTAAGACTATAATATTCAGAGCTCATAGAATCAGATCCCAGAAAGATGAAGTCAGTCACTATTGTACTCATTTGCTATTTTCTGGCAAGAAGTGCACTTCAGCTTCTCTTTTGGTCGATGGATTCTTAGTCAGCAATGACCTAGGAAACTAAGCAAGGATTATGAAGTTCTATTGAAGTGGCTGACTTCATCTCCCTGTTCATTTAATCTTGGTCTCTTTTGAATATCTATATATTTGATACATATACCCATATACACATGTTTGTGGGACATGTATACATACACACACACCCCTACCTTTATTGGCTGCACATTTATCTTGCTTCTAGAAATATCAAGGTCTATAAGCCATCTCTATATAGAGTCTTGTGGGTCAGGTACTGCCTGGTTGCTATTTCACACTTTCTACTATTCCTGGATTATTTCCACATTGATAGTAAAGATTCCAGTTTTATAACATCATCACCTTCAAAGTCCAACAAAAGACAGTCACTACTAAGCTACTCAGTGATAATGGTAAATGAAGCATCTTACAAATCCTTCCAGGGAACATCATAAGGTAGGTTTTGGCCTTATATAACATGTCTATTTCAGCATACCCACTTCTGTGAAATTTTTATTAGTCCTGAATACTTTTCAACATTAGTTAACATATCTCTATTTTAGTTAATGTCAGCTTTTACTGTTTTCAAGTACACAAGTACCCATCCCCCCATTTGTGTATTAAAGGCCTTGCCAGAGTGCTAAGTCTGAGGTAAAGATAAGTTCTTCCATTAAGCAGCTTTATATCCAGCACTCTCAGGATTTACTCCCAGTCATATTCTGCCAGTTCTACAGTGCATTGGCCAGGTGCTACCACTGTCTGTTAGCATTAAACCTCCTTCCTCCTATAGCAGGTCTAAGATTTCTCCATGAGGCTATGCTAAAATTTGATACTAGTTATTGCTATAGTGGCCAAGAGGTAAAGTTAGATCACATCCTGAGAAAGGAAAATATTATCCTCTGAGGCACCTACCTCATTTGAAGCCTTTGCATGGTCATAACAAGGTGCTGTGCCTATCTCCAACAAGTGAGAGTGGGTTCCTTCCACAAGGCTCAGAGCAATCATTCCTATCAGGGTACTAATTTTGGTATAGAAGACTTGACTGGGATGAGTAATTGGGTTTCTCTAAATTCTGCCACTCTCATAATTGCTATATTTACATTTATAAACCATGTTTGCCATTTTATTTTTATTTTTTGCTGTAAGTTGGTACTTAATTGACCTAGCTCCTCATTCTCAATCAGTGGTGCTCAGTAATAATCACCCAGTTTTATAGTCTTAATACTTACTCTCTTCACCATTGTTCTAGAATACCAGAGAGATGATGCAGGTTAGTACCTTCTTTTTACCTATATTATATCCCCATTTACCATGGATGAAAACTTTAGCATTTGCACTATAACAGCCTTCCATGGACTCTTGGACCTTTTCCACACCATGCTTCCAGTGACTACTTTTGGAAGCAACTGTTCTAGGTAGGGTTCTCTAAAGGCACAACCTGAAATACCAATTTTGGGGTAAGTGACATATTACACATTGATTCTTCTGTCAGGAGATTCCTGTAAGGGAGGAAGTGAGACAGGATAGGATGGGGAAAGAAGTTAAGCAAATATGTGGTTTCAGAAAAGGTCTAGCTTTGGCTTAATCCTGTAGGGAATTCTGGAGCATCAATTGTATCCTAAAGTTGGTCTTGCCCAGGTAAGGTAGCTGGCTGGCTTGTTGTACACTTCTATCAGTCAGTTATTGGCTATGGACTGCCTCTAGTGGGGTGGCATATTCTTCTAGGCATTTTAAGCAATGTGGCTTCTATAGGGGGGAGTTAATTCTCACCAACCAACAACGATTCTCTAAGAAGAGGCAAGGATAAGCTGTTATCGGGAGTTCAAGTATAGTTGCACTAACCTGGTTAAGGAAATATGAGTAGCACAACCGTAGCATCTACAACAGCTAATATATCCATGCATTGCTACCCCTTAAATTTATACAAATTTTGAAAATGTCTCAGAGAAAAAGAAAATAACAGCCAAGTACTTAATAATCATGAAAGTGTGTTCATGCTCATTAATTTAAAAATACAAATTAGACTCGGTGCCTGTGGCTCAACGGGCTAAGGCGCCAGCCACGTACACCTGAGCTGGTGGGTTCAAATCCAGCCCAGGCCTGCCAAACAACAATGATGGCTGCAACCAAAAAATGGCCAAGTGTTGTAGCGGGCGCCTGTAGTCCCAGCTACTTGGGAGGCGGAGGCAAGAGACTCACGTGAGCCCAGGAATTGGAGGTTGCTATGAGCTGTGATGCCACGGCACTCTCTCCAGGAGCTTGAGGCTCTGTCTCAAAAAAAAAAAAAAAAGAAAAAGAAAAGAAAAAATGTATATTCTGCAATAGTTAGGTATAGGTCCAGCTGACAGTTGTTTGCGTCTGTATTTTTTCTGATTTTTCTCTCTACTTGTTCTATCAATTTCTGAGGAAGGAATGCTAAAATATTCAATCATGGGCAGTTACTTTAAAATTTTGTCTTCATTTCTGTCATTTTTGCTTCATGTACTTTGATGTTCTCTTGTTAAATGCATATATAGTTAGGACTGCAGTGCATTTTAGTGAATTGAAAGTTTTTTCATTATGAAGTGCTTTTCTTTGTATCTGGTAATATTTCTTGTTTTGAAATTTACTTTTTGTGGCATTAATTGATTAATCATGTTTCCATAATATATACATCTTGTTCCTCTATAGTTTCTAGTAATGCATGGTTAGGTGGTAAATTTATTAGATGAACACAGGTTACAGGACAACCTAAAAACCAATGCACTAGCCAGAGGTGGCCACACTCACTTGTAATCTCAGCTACTCAGGTAGCTAAGGCAGGAGGATCACTTGAGCCCAGGAGTTGGAGGCTGCCATGCATGATGATCACACATATGAATAAGGACTATACTCCAGCCTAAGCAACATAGCCAGGCCTGTCTCTTAAAAAGAAAAAAAAATATCAAGGCATTGGTTTTCTTTGGGGAGGGAAAGGTGGAACGTAGCACCTGGGAGGCTTTTATTATCACTAGGAAGATTCTGTTTTTTCACCTAGATAGTGGTCTCTTTTTTAATAATTCACTAAGCATATAATTGCCCTTGGTTTACTTTTATATATGTTTTATAGTTCACAATGAAACAAGTCTAAAGCAAACAAAGAATGTCATGCACATGAAGAATATTTATCAAAAATTAACTACATGCTTTTTTCCAAAGGAAATTTCAGTACATATCCAGAAGTAATATCATTCAGATTGTGTTTTCAATCATATTTGAAATCAACCATGTCAAGTAATTTTTAAAACCCCATCTGAATAGAATATATAATGCTAGTAATGATTTAAAACCCATAGCTTGAAATAAATATCCTTGAATCTATATTGATATAAAAATTGAACAAATAAATTGGGGGAAAAGGACAGCACTACCACTGGTAAAATTCTAGTAAATAAATGTCGGAAAAATAATAGGAATAAAAAATAATCATTTGGTAAATACAGAAATAATAATAGGTGCTAAAATTGGTAAACTGTGGCAAGAAAGAGACTATTCTTTATTTGCTGCTTTTATCTCACCTCAAAGTATCTCCCTGCAACATACATGTTAAATACAAAAGGAAAAACAGTAACTTTGCTGTGTAAAAACCTGGCAGACATCACCTTAATGACATATTCAGAGTTAGTATCAACCAATATCTTAATAGCAGGCACCTTCGGATGCTGCGAATTCTTACTTACTATCTGGGGCTTAACATTACTTTGGCCAAAATGCATAATCTCAAACTAATGATGAGAAAATTTCAAATCCAAATTAAGAGACATTCTACAAAATAACTAAACAGTATTGTCCAAGAACATCAAGGTCATGGGAGAACAAGGAAAGACTAGAAAAACTGTCATAGGTTAGTAGAGACACAAGAGACATGATGACCACCTCTCCTATCCAGACATCTCAATAAAGGGTTTGTTCCTGCCTTAAAACTACCATAACTGCTTTTTAAATCTAGTAAAAGGTTATCTATAAATACAGTAAGGGCTTCTCACGTACACCAAGGCTCTTCAACACTGTGGGACACTTATTTATCTATCACTGCCTGTTCACGGACCTTACGTCTGTTGTCGTTTCCACTTAATCAGTGATGATAGTCACCTAGCAGGGGGAAATCCTTCTGGAGAATCATGAAAAAGGACTACAACAGAAGAACAAGAAATCCATGATGACTGCCTATCATGAGCAACTTAGTCCTTCATTTATAGACATGAACACATGCATAAGGGTTACCACACATGTAAGTAAAATCGGCAAAAAAAACAAAGGAAGAATAAAATGAGAAAAAAATGTATTTTTTAACTAAAGAGGAAAAGTAGATGCAAAAAGCAAAACAGAACATTAAAAACCTTTTTTGCATTCATATTTTGTTGTTTTTTTAAATGCATTCATACTTAATTAAATTAGGTAATAAAAGAAACAAATACTACAGACATAAACAATATTAGAAACAAATAAACACACTGATCTTAGTACACTCAAGTGGAGAAAGTCATGTCTGACCATACTAGAGAATAGCTTATTATCTGCAAACCTTCAGCAAGGTGAATA
This sequence comes from Perodicticus potto, assembly GCA_963574655.1. Taxonomy (NCBI): domain Eukaryota; kingdom Metazoa; phylum Chordata; class Mammalia; order Primates; family Lorisidae; genus Perodicticus; species Perodicticus potto. The sequence continues at coordinate 8,587 of CAUYRH010160110.1, forward strand.
TCAGTCATGTTTTTAAGGAGTAAAAGAAGAGTGCAGGGCATAGAATGAATGAGCTAAGTGGAGGCTAGTTAAGATAATTTTTACTGCACATTAGGATTAAAGGAGACCAGCAGACCACTTTGGTAGAACTAGGAAACAAGGGCAAGGGAAAGCTTGTGGGCCAAGTGTGATTGGCTGTTAACCCCTGAGTTATATTTAGGGGTGTATTTCACATTTAACTGTTACTGTTATTAGAATGTTAAAAGGCAAACTCATTTTTATTTACCAATACCTGTTCATGGAACTTGGTTTGGATTAAGAATGAGTTTAGTCATCCAGAGTTGCTTTTTTTTTTTTGCATTTAATTGTGACAAGTCCCTTGCCTTTAATTAATATTTTATTCTCCCCTTTTTAAAAATAAGTAAGGTTTACCTGAAACAGATCTTAAATCTATTTGTATTTTCAAAGTATTTTGAGAATTCCATTTGGCAACAAAATTCAAACCAAGAAATAAATTTACACTGCTTTTTCTTAATATAGTAAATCTTTTTGACATCTTCCTTTAGTGGTTACGAGATATTGCAGTAAAATGCTTAGATCACTTCTCTGTGTTGTCCAAATACCCAGCTTCCTGGCCATGCAACTGCCTAAGGGTTCAATAAGTAGGTTAATTCTTCCTTCAGGGTTGGCCTGAGGGTTAAGGTTCCTGATGAGCCAAGTAGAGCTTCCAAGTAGGAAGAAGATGGGTTCTTAAAGTATACATGAATTATGGGGAGAAAAACCACTCCCAGGCAGCTGAGGTCACATAGTGATCTTCATTCTACTTTATGTATTTCATGTATTTCTGTTTTCTTCTTGATCCCTTGTTTCAGCTCATTTTACAGCCCTATTATAACTAAACTCTTTGAACACCTGACAAATCATTATTGTGAAAATATCTTCTAGTATTTCATCTAGTTGTTTTGGTGGAAGTTTTAGATTCTCTTTTTTTCTTTTTCATTTATTCCAAACCTGTTTTCTATTTTATCTTTTTATGAATAAGATGAAATAAGAGATGGGAAAATTGTAATTATATGAAAAAGTTTATTTTTACTTGATGAATTTTTATTTCTGTGACATCTTGTAATAGTAATAACAATGATGATCACCATATCTGCTGCTATTTAAATACCTAAGTATTAACCATTATCTCCACTTTCCACCAACTTACTTTTTTTTTTTAATTAAATCACAGCTGCGTACATTAGTGCAATCAAGGGGTACAATGTGCTGGTTTCATATACAATCTGAAATGTTTTCATCAAACTGTTTCACATAGCCTTCATGGCATTTTCTTTTTTTTTTGTTTTTTTTTTTTCCAGTGGTAAGACAGAATTTATTTACAGAAAAGAATACAGAAAACACTAAAGCTCCTGGTAGAGAGAGAGAACTCAAGTGGGGAGAGAAAAGCTCTCTCTGTTTCTCACCCGGTCTTTCCCCGTCTCCCCCTTTAGGCTTTTAGTCTCAGAGTATATATAGGTGTATGGGTTCCTTCGCCAGGAAACAAATGAACACAGTCCCTTCCGGTGGGGGCAAAGTGAATGAATGTATCAATGAATGGACACAGTCCATTCATGGAATTGAGGCCTAGAAAATTCACATGAAATTGACC
>CAUYRH010160117.1:0-10955 GCA_963574655.1 Perodicticus potto
GGCGGGTGCCTGCAGTCCCAGCTACTTGGGAGGCAGAGGCAAGAGACTCGCTTGAGCCCAGGAATTGGAGGTTGCTGTGAGCTGTGATGCCACAGCACTCTATCCAGGGTGACAGCTTGAGGCTCTGTCTCAAAAAAAAAAGGCAAATCATATACCAACATTCAGAAACAAACAACCCAGTGAAAATGAGCAAAAGATTTGAACAGATGCTTCATAAAAGAACACATATAGGCTCGGTGCCCATAGCACAGTGGTTATGGCTCCAGCCACATACATTGAGGCTGGTGGGTACAAACCCAGCTCGGGACAGTTAAAACAACAATGACAACTGCCACCAAAAAATAGCCAGGTGTTGTGGCTGGAGCCTGTAGTTCCAACTACTTGGGAGGCTGAGGCAAGAGAATTGCTTAAGCCCAAGAGTTTGAGGCTGCTGTGAGCTGTGACGCCATGACACTCTACCAAGGGCCACATAGTGGGACTCTGTCTCAAAAAAAAAAAAAAAAAAAGACGACGACACATAGATGACAAGCACATGAAAAGATGCTCAACATCATTAATCATTTAGGAAGTGTAAGTTAAAAATCACACGAAATACCACACACACCTTTAGAATGGCTCAAATAATAAAGGTGGACTACAAGTGTTGTTGAGACTGTGAAGCAAGTATAACTCTAATACACTGCTCATGGGTATGTACAAATGGTAAAACCTGTTTGAAAGTTTTGAGGAAAATTGTTAAGAATGTTCTTCTTCTTTTTTTTTTTTTTTTTTTGAGACAGAACCTCAAGCTGTCACCCTGGATAGAGTCCCATGGCATCACAGCTCACAGCAACCTCCAATTCCTGGGCTCAAGTGAGTCTCCTGCCTCTGCCTCCCAAGTAGCTGGGACTACAGGTGCCCGCCACAACACCCGGCCATTTTTTGGTTGCAGCCACCATTGTTGTTTGGTGGGCCCGGGCTGGATTCGAACCCGCCAGCTCAGGTGTACATGGCTGGCGCCTTAGCCCGTTGAGCCACAGGCGCCGAGCCAAGAATGTTTGTTTTTTTTTAAGTTTTTTTTTTTTTTTTTATTGTTGGGGATTCATTGAGGGTGCAAGAAACCAGGTTACACTGACTGCATTTGTTAGGTAAAGTTCCTCTTACAGTCGTGTCTTGCCCCCAAAAGGTGTAGCACACACCAAGATCCCACCCTCCTCCCTCCTTCTCTCTCTCTACTCTTCCTTTCCCTCACCTCTCCCTCCTTCTTTCCCTCTTTGCTCTCCCCTTCCCCCACCATGTCATTAATTGTCATTAATTGTCCTCATATCAAAATTGAGTACATAGGATTCATGCTTCTCCATTCTCATGATGCTTTACTAAAGGAATTTTCTTTAAAAAGTTAAACATAGGCTGGGCACAGTGGCTCATGTCTGTAATCCCAGCACTCTGGGAGGCTGAGGTGGGTGGATTGCTTGAGCGCAGTAATTCAAGACTAGCCTGAGCAAAAGGAAGACCCTGTCTCTACTAAAATAGAAAAAAACCCGGGCCAGATGTGGTGGCACATGCCTCTAGTCCCAGTTACTGGGGAGGCTGAGGCAGGAGAATAACTTGAGTCCAGGAGTTTGAGGTTGCTGTGATTTATGATAACACCACAGCGCTCTATCCAGAGCAACAGAGTGAGACTCTATACTTATATATATATGTATATATATTTTTTATTTTTTTATTTTTTGCAGTTTTTTGGCTGGAGCTGGATTTGAACCCACCACCTCTGGTATATGGGACCGGCGCCCTATTCCTTTGAGCCACAGGCGCGACCCTATAGTTATATTTTTACAGCATTTTTTATCTATCTAAGTTTAGAATGTAACTGGGAATCCTATGTCTAGCAACCTACTTTTCCCTGACCTTCCTGGATTTGAAGAATCTTAGAGTAGCCCATCATGACTATAAACTCTCTCAGCCTATGTCTTTCCAAATCATTTCTTTTTCACTCTGTCCTCACAGGTGGCAATCTTTCTCTAGATTTCTATAATACTTAGGTTGGTCTTCTTGGATGCTCTGCTTCCATTTCCTGGAGGCAAAGATTTGAACTGTGTCCACAGAATTATGGGTGTAAAGAATTCCGTATGAAAGTACGGGGCGGCGCCTGTGGCTCAGCGAGTAGGGCACCAGTCCCATATACCAAAGGTGGCAGATTCAAACCCAGCCTCGGCCAAACTGCAAAACAAAAATAGCTGGGTATTGTGGCGGACGCCTGTAGTCCCAGCTACTCAGGAGGCTGAGGCAAGAGAATTGCCTAAGCCCAGGAGTTGGAGGTTGCTGTGAGCTGTGTGACACCATGGCACTCTACTGAGGGAGATAAAGTGAGACCCTGTCTCTACAAAAAAAAAAAAAAAAAGAATTCTGTTTGGCTCCCAGTGATTTCACAAATATTACATACTTTAATTATCACAATGACCCTGTTAATTTGGTATATTATTTATCCCCATTTTATAGATGAGGAAGGAGAGGCTCAGAGTAATTTGCTTATGTCACCGAGTTGGTAAGCGGATCCAAGTCTAGATCTTTCGGTGTGGAAGTCCAAGTCTTTCCCCTAGACTTGGGCATGGAGCCCAACATGGGTCTCTAACCGTTTCACCAAATCTCCTCCCTTACACAGTGCTCACTTGGAATCTCCCGATCTCTGCTTTGTGTCTCATCGCTGCGGAGTTTACCACCTGCAAGGGAATTTCCAGAAACATCGTAATTATTCACAATCTCAATTTCCCTCATCTCCCATAAGATGAAGATCCATAAGGATCCATCCAGGATCTTCCAGAATTTATTGAATGCTTCCTAATGACTGGCACTTGCACATGGGTTTTCACATTTAATTAGGAGAGGAACCCTGTGAGGTTTAGATTTTTAGTTCCTTCCATTTTATTGGTAAGGAAATTGACCAGAGAGGTCAATTCACTTGTCCCCTTTGACGGTCAATACTAAGTAAGATGTCACACTCATCTCTATTCACTACATGATGTCCTGGTGGTTTCCTCCATGCCTATGTTCCCCAGAACATGTAAATTCTTCAAAGGGAACAGCCTCCTTGTTCTCCTTAACCCTACACTGGGCATATAGCAGGCACCTGATAAACACATGTTCACTGCTGTCATGGGGTTCCCTCTGGCTAGGGAATGGAGCATTCACTCTGAGGGACTCTTGGTGGCATGGGACAGGCTGCCTTGCTCACTTCAGTGCATTGTTTAGGTCATGGCAGTTTTCAATCTGTAATGTTTGTTGAATGAATGAACGAACAAATGAATGAACGAATGAATGAATATGTGAACAATCTGGGATACCGGGGTGAAGAAAGAGATGGAGATACTGCTTCGGGGTCAAAAAGACAATCTGAAATGACCCCCATTCTAAGACTGGGGGCTAGGGTTTGAAGTGCTTCCCAGTATCAGGGCAGAACAAGGAAGTCCCCATCTTGCTGGAGACAAGTTTGGCTCCTCACCTTGAATAAGATGATCTCCTCAAAGAACTGTGCAGGAATCTCATAAAAATTCTGGAAGAAGAGCTGAGGCAGAGAGAATTGGAGTAGGGGCAGATGATATTTCTTCTAACACTTCACCCAAAGGCACAAGTAAACCTGACAGCTCAGAATAAAGTGCTTATTTGCCCATTTTGATGACTTCATGAGTATAGGTAGAGAATCCCTAATCTAAAAATCTGAAATCCAAAATGCTCCAAAATCTGAAACTCTTTGAGTATGATGCTCAAAGGCAATGCTCCTTGGAGCATTTTGGATTTCAGATTTTTAGTTAAGGGATGCTGAAATGAGATAATCCAAATACTCCAAAATCTGAAAAATCCATAATCTGAAACACTTACAGTCCCAAGCATTTTGGATAAGGTACACTTGACCTGTACTTCCTCCATCATGCTTGGAGACGAGCATGACAGAGGTAGTACAGATCAAGTGTACCTTACCTGGACTCTAAGGCTCCAGGAAAGTTTTCTGTCCAGGAAGGGCAGGGGTAGGGGATCCCTAGAGACCCTAGCAGTAATTCAAGGCACAGCTAGCAGCCCAGGATGGAGATTTGAGCCTTCTAGATCTCCCTGCCAATACATACCTACTCCTTGTGGCAGCTACAACTTTCTTTCCCAAATGCAAACCTAGGTCTCACTCTCCTGCTGAAGTCCTCCATGGTTCCTTGGTGCCATCCATACTGAGACCCCCAACCCAAACTTTAGGTTCACCTCCAGCCAGTCCCCTCCAGCCACACCTGTATTTATAGTTCTGCCATCAAGTCATGCTGCTAATCATTTCCAGGCCTTTGAAAACACAGTTCCCAGATGGCGACCATAGCTCAGTGGGTAGGGCACCTGCCACGAACACTGAGGCTGGCGGGTTCGAACCCAACCTGGGCCAGCTAAAACAACAATGACAAATGCAGCAACAACAAAAAAATAGCTGGGCGTTGTGGCAGGCATCTGTAGTCCCAGCTACTTGGGAGGCTGAAGCAAGAGAATCGCTTAAGCCCAAGAGTTTGAGGTTGCTGTGAGCTGGGATGCTACGGCACTCTACCAGGGTGACAGCTTGAGACTCTGTCTCAAAAAAAAAAGAAAGAAAAGAAAAGAAAACACAGTTCCTTTTTCCTGAATTATTTCTTCCCATCTACCACCTTTCCCCGGTAAACTCTTCTTTGAGTTTTCTGGAGGCTTTTCTGTGTCCTCTCCACTGTCGCCAGCCTCGTTACTCACTCCTTCCAGCTGCCATTGTGCTTTTATCGTTCATTTGCTCATCTATTTACCAATTAATTCAACAAGTACTTATAGAGCACCTACTGTGTTCCAGACACAATGCTACAATTTGAGGCTGCAGCAGTGACAAGACGTAGGTGGTCCAGGCCTGCTCTCATGACTCCATTAACAGTGTTCCCAGACCTCCGTCAACCCCAGACTGCCCCATCGTAATTGTTTCTGTGTTCACATGCTATGCCCCTACCAGACCACCTAGCTCCTCAGATGCAGGCCTCTGAATTATCCCATCTGTACTCCCAGCACCAGGCAAAGTGCTTGGCCCTCAGGAGGCGGTCAGTAAGTGCTGGTGGACCAAACATGCAAAGACACATGAGTGAAGCAGCAAGCTTGCTGGCTGCTGGAAGGATACACGTAGCCCCTGGCTGGCCCACTTGCCTGCTGTGTCCATTCAGCCCACCTCATCAAAGAATGGGTTGTTCCCCGCCTTGATTCGAGTCTGGTGCCGTTTGCCTCCGATGGACACCTTCACCACCGGCTTGATGTTATTGCCCAGGAGCCGACGGGCTTCAAACACCCTCACTCGAACCTGCAGAGGAAAACACCCTGGACCCCCTTCCCTGCAGGGACTCTTCTCTTAAGATGTCTTCCTGATAAGAAACATTCTAACTCCTGTGGCTAGAGAGAGAACCCACAGGAGAAGGCAACGAGGAGTGGACTTGGAGAGGCAGACTCAAGTTGTCAAGGCCTGGGTAGCTGTCATAAGGAGCTAGGTTTTGGCCAGGCATGGTGTCTCATGCCTGTAATCCTAGCACTCTGGGAGGCCGAGAAGGAAAGATTGCCTGAGCTCATGAGTTTGAGACCAGCCTGAGTCAAAGCAAGACTTCATCTCTAAAAATAGTTGGGCATTGTGGCAGGCACCTATAGACCCAGCTATTTGGGAGGCTGAGGCAAGAGTATCGCTTGAGCCCAAGGGTTTGAAGTTGCTGTGAGCCGTGATGCCACAGCACTCTACCGAGGGTGACAAAGTGAGACTCTGTCACAAAAAAAAAAAAAAAAAAAAAAAAGGAGCTGGTTTTTGTCCTAAGAATATTGGGACTTTTGAGCAAGTGTGTAGCATGATAAGAATGACATCTTTGAAAGATCACTTTGGCTGAAGAATGAACAGGAGAGAGCTGGAGGCTAGGCATTCACAAGAAGGCTATTGATGCGGTCCAGAGAAACAACTGGGGTGGCTTGGGCCAAGTGGCGAGGGAGATGTGGGGCAGTTGGTGACATTAAGAGCTAGGACTTGGCATGTACGTAGGATGCAGGAAGAAGGTAATCAAAGAGACTCCCAGCTTCTTGGGCAAGCGGCAGGCTTAGAAGCAACCACAGCAGTAACATTAGGGCCCAAACGAGAGAGCAGAGGGAAGTTGGTAAGCCATGGATGGAGGTTCCCAAATTCACAGGGAACTATGGACCTTCCCACAGGTCCACCCATGCACTCCTCAGCCTCCCCTCTATGGTTAATTTAACGTTGCATGTGCCTTGCCTTATTTTGCCAACAATCTGAGGACTTTGAAACGTTGGCATCTATGAGGGCCTGTGGGTGCACAGCTGGACCCTCCCCTGCCTCCCTGCCATAGGCAGAACTTCCCAGGACAGCACCTGGAGGAGCAGGGGATGCCATGAGGGTCTAAAGTCCTGCCTTTCTACCCTGACCTGAGGAGAGGAGCAGATGACCCGGGAATGCAGCGAGGGAGTCAGGTAGGTTCCATGGACTTTCCACCTGATGGGTCCTCACCTGGAAGTGCTGAGGCTTTGAGGACTGAGCCCTGGGCATGGGGGTGGAGCTGGGAAGCATCAGTTTCTGCCTGGCAGCTTCTCTTGTTGTTATGCCCAGGTGGTCTTCATCCACTGAGGAAACACAGTCTGGGTAGGCTCAGAGCCCCAGGGCTCAAGAGGTTTTGAGGCATTTCCCCCATTTTATCATTCTTTCCCCAATTCCTAGCTCCTGGCCAAAAGCACATCAGGAGGCCCTGATAGGGGCACATGTCCTTTCCCCCACCCTCAGTAACTATGGACCCCTGAACCCCACTGTCCACACACAAGGGGTCTTGGAAACGACCATCCTCATCTCCCTCTGCAGCACCCTGGGGGTTTACATCTTCTATCTTACCGGTCTTATGTCTAGAGATCAGCCACATGGCTGGAGATCTGGTCCTTAGTTCCCTGTAGCTTCCAGCACCCCTAACCTGGTCCATTCCTTCTGTAGGCCTCAAGGGCTGGGTCTCAAAGGTCTCAAAGAGCCCATCTAGCTCTGGAGGAGGGCAGGGCTAAACCCCAGGGAAGAATATACCTGTTTTCTTAATATCCTGGTTGGTCATATGGGCCATCTGTAGGGTGACAGTACACTGCAAGGCAAAGGTGGGGAGCTATGAGCCAGACCTTGTGATTCTTGGCCCAAACCCTGTGCAGCCTGGTTGGGTTCATGCCCAGTCCTCCTGCGGGAGTGACACTGGCCATGATAGGGGGCCACACAATGGGCATCTGTGCAGTCTGGGTAGAGAGAGATTATACACTGGTTAGTCCAGAGCAATGGTGACGGTGAAGGGGATTTAGAGGATAAAGAGCCATATGGTGATGACAGAGGCATAGGAGATTGCAGGGGGGTGGGGAGGAGAGGGAGAGGTGACTTAGGACCAGTTCAGAACCACAGATGCTAACAGCTCTACCCCTAGCCCCAAATATTTTTTTTCCAAGCCCCAAATCTTGTAGTTCATGAGGGCTTTCCTGCACACACCTCCTAATTGACCTTCTGCCTCTAAACTCTCCTGCTATCCACCCAGCTTGCCCCCTAACCAACCACTGAGTATACTAAATTGCACATCTACCAGCATTGACCACAAGACCTTTCACGTCTGGCCTTTGGCCAGCTGCCCAGACTCAGCTCTCTCACCACCTTTCCCTTAACCACCTCCATAGCCCAGCAGTGCAGGCAGCCCACCCTCCTTCACCCTGCTTTCTTCTCTACCCACTAAATGCACCTGCCTGGGTTAATCTTCCTTTCCCGTCCATTGGGCAAACTCGTACCCCTCCTTACATGTACAATTCACCTAAGAGACTGAATACAGAAACTCCTCAACTTACAATGCAATCACATCCCAATAAACCTGTCAAAAGTCAAAAATATCATTAAGTTGAACCAGTGTTAAGTCAAGGATGATTTGCATACAAATGGACAATGCCTAGCCCACGCATAAATAGAACTTTGGCCCACAATATGTAGCGACCAGCCTAGGAAACCAACCTATTATCTACAGTAACCAGGTCAGGAAGCCAACTTGCTAAAAGTCAGACTAATAGGAAGTAAGGCTGCTATCTCTAGCAACAAGCTAACAAGCCAAACAATAACCATCAGCCCAAAATGGCCAGGACTTGACTAATAACTGACAGCCACCACAGTTTGTTTTTATTTTTATTTTCTCTTTGAGACAAGAGTCTCCCTCTCCTGCCAGGCTACAGTATTGTGGTATCAGCCTAGCTCAGAGCAACTTCTGTCTCCTGGGTTCAAGCAATCCTCCTGCCTCCCAAGTACCTGAGACTACAGGCATCTGCCACACACCTGGCTAATTTTTCTATTTTTAGTGCAGCCAGGGTTTCATTCTTGCTCAGGCTGGTCTCAAACTCCTGAGCTCAAAAGATCCTCCAGCCTCAGCTTTCCAGAGAGCTAGAATTACAGGTGTGAGCCACTGTACATAGCGAGCCACCATAGTTTTTATCTCCACTTCCGACTTAGGACCAACCAGAAAGCCAAACATGAGTCCCTAACCAATCATACAAGAGTCCCTATCTCTAGTGGCCCACCTTGGGCTGCCCCCCAGCCAACTTCCCTTCTTTCCACTGTGAGGCTTCCACTTTCCTGCCTGCTTCTCTGTCTCTCCCAAAGCACAATTGATGGTGGCTGAGCCCCTGGCTGGGGCAAGCTCTGAATAAATAATAGCCTTTGCTTGTTCTCATTTGGTTGGTCTTTGTATATTTCCATAACTCTTAAATATAACCTCCTCTGTAAAGCTGTCCATTACCTCCCAAGCAGAACCCTTAACTCCCTCCTGACCCCGGCAGCCTAGCTTTACTGAACCATGTCCAATGTGCGCTGGGGTGCTTGTCACTGTGAGTGGTGCCTACTCCAACAGACTGTGGGCTTCGATCAGTTCTGCCCTCTAGCACAATGGCTGACTCCCAGGGAAGGCCAATTAATCCATCTAAATAGATGGATAGAAGAGGAGGATGAGAGGATGGCTGGCAGGAGAGAAAGTCAGAAAATGATGGCAGTGTGATGGGGCCCTCCAAGGTGGGGCATGTCACTGGCTGCCCCCATTCCTCCAGCTGCCCTGCCTGGGCCTTCCTGGCCCTGACTCACGTCTGTGGGATTCATAGAATGGTTGAGCAGGGTCAAGTCCTTCACAAAAAAGATCTTTCTTGGTTCTCTCACCAATGGCTTGAGCTGTACTGTGGCCAGGCCAATGAACCTGAGGAGAGCGGGAGTAGGTGTGAGATCCTGAGCCAGAGGAAAGGGTGTCTTCCTGTGTCCCAGGCATGACTACAGTTAGAGATTGTTTACTCAGAGGGCTGTGCTAGAAGAACACAGAGAAATGGAGCATCCACCAGAGGGCGGAGGGCTCTTGATTCTGGGAATTGGCTTGGGGCTCCCAGGGCAAGTAACAGCTCATTTTGTGTGTGTGTGTGGTGGTGGTGGGGTTACATCTGGCAGAAGCCGGCCAGTTTATCTGTCCTAGGAATTCTGACCTAGAAAGCCACAGCTTCCGTCTCAGTAAGATGTGAGTCTCAGTTGGGCACTAGACTGGGGCCGTGATGAGAATCAGGCAGCAAAGCAGAGATTTGAGATCCATGACTTCAGACAGATACAGTAGCTGCCGGGTCCACTGGTTCCTAACCCTAGCTAATTTGTACTCTTAGCCTGGTCACCCTTCCAACACTTGCCCCTCTTTTTTCCCCCTTTAGCTGACCTTGTGAATTATAATACTTGCATCTGAATGAGTCAGGAATTAGAGACAAGAATTACATCACCTGCAGCTGCTTTGGCCACAGGGCATTAGGGTTCTTCTGCCCCTCTCTGCCTCACCTTCCTCTGTTTGTGGAGCCCATGTCCTGAAGGATGACTTGTAGAAAGGAGTCATTTTCCAGGGGCTGGTTCCAGAGGTGCCAGATTAGGGTCTGTGGGGGGGGGGGCACAGAGAGTTCAGTATCTTTCCTCTGCCCTTTCCATCTCATCCTTCTAGGAAATGAGGAAAGATGTGGGTAATGGGCTGTTGCTGTGTTTATCTAAAACCAAGGACCCCGCTCCCCCATGTCTAATTTCCTAAGGAGATGGCATTTGCTACTTTTCTCACCAAGGTGTGGGGCATCCTACCTGAACTTCTGTGTCTTGACCGGCAGTATCATGGGCATATTAGAATTTTTTAAGGGGCTTGGAGACTGGGGTGGGAGTGGGCAGCATAGATGGATAGATGAGAGGGGATCCTGCACAGGGAGCCTACTCTCTGCTTTGAGCTTCTAGGGATGTCAGGATGGTCTGGTTGAACTAGTTGATGGGCCATACACTGGCCCATTCCTGGAGGGGGGAGAAAGGCCAAGAGTAGATACACGCAGATATGGCTTTTGCAGCCTTGTTGGACTGCAGACCACTATTCTCAGGCCAAGTGGCCAAGATACCACTTCCAAGCCTCAAGAAAATCTTGTGAGGCTCTCTGTCTTCTCCCTAGACCTCTGAGCACCTGTCTGAACTCCACCTCTGTCCCCTTGCTATTGGGGTTGTCATTTCCTCTTCTGGGCTTGTCTTGGGGTCTACCTCATTCCATACGGGGTCATTCCCTTCCACCACAAGAGTTCTCTTCTTGACATCTGCAAAGAAAAGAAGGAGCTGGCATTAGTGGTAGGAAATATTTTAATATCTGAGTTTGAGGAGAATAAAGAGAGGTAGGCGGCTCGGCGCCTGAGGCTCAACGAGCTAAGGCGCCAGCCACGTACACCTGAGCTGGCGGGTTCGAATCCAGCCCGGGCTCGCCAAACAACAATGATGGCTGCAACCAAAAAATGGCCAGGCATTGTGGCGGGCGCCTGTAGTCCCAGCTACTTGGGAGGCAGAGGCAGGAGACTCACTTGAGCCCAGGAATTGGAGGTTGCTGTGAGCTGTGATGCCACAGCACTCTATCCAGGGTGACAGC
>CAUYRH010160119.1:0-33031 GCA_963574655.1 Perodicticus potto
TTAACAGCGTGTGCCCCCACGAGCAAAACAAAGGTGGTATTTGGTACTTGGTGACCGGATCCCACCTTTGTGGACCGGGATTTTACACCGGGTATTTTTTTTTTTTTTTTTTGAGACAGAGCCTCAAGCTGTCACCCTGGATAGAGTGCTGTGGCATCACAGCTCACAGCAACCTCCAGCTTCTGGGCTCAAGCGAGTCTCCTGCCTCCACCTCCCAAGTAGCTGGGACTACAGGGGCCTGCCACAACGCCCAGCCATTTTTTGGTTGCAGCCGTCATTGTTGTTTGGCGGGCCCGGGTTGGATTCAAACCCGCCAGCTCAGGTGTACGTGGCTGGCGCCTTAGCCCGTTGAGCCACAGGCGCCGAGCCTAGACAGTGGATTTTGAAAGTAGAAGGAAGTAGAGAGGCCTGGCTGGCATCACCCAGGGCAAGAGTTGCTGAGCCCAGGGCACACCCCACCCTGTACAGATGTAGAGACAGAGAGCCTGAAAACAAGTCTGAGAAAAATAGGCTGATTGAAAAAGTCCTGGCCGGGCAGTGCCTGTAGCCCAGTGAGTAGGGCACTGGCCCCATATACTGAGGGTGGCGGGTTCTAACCCGGCCCCAGCCAAACTGCAATAAAAAAATAGCTGGGTGTTGTGGTGGGCGCCTGTAGTCCCAGCTACTTGGGGGACTGAGGCAGCAGAATCGCCTAAGCCCAAGAGCTGGAGCTGTGACGCCACAGCACTCTATGGAGGGCAACAAAGTGAGACTCTATATCTCTAAAAAACAAAAAAAAAAAAAAAAGAAAGAAAAAAAAGATGCTGTCTCTAAAAAAAAAAGAAAAGACAGGAAGAAAAAGCCCTCGGCTCGGCATCTTTAGCTCAAGTGGCTAAGGCTCCAGCCACATACACCAGAGCTGGTGGGTTCAAATCCAGCCCGGGCCTGTCCAAACAACAATGACAACTATAGACAAAAAATAGCCAGGTGTTGTGGTGGGCACCTGTAGTCCCATCTACTTGGAAGGCCCAGGCAAGAGAATCGCTTAAGCCCAGGAGTTGGAGGTTGCTGTGACCTGTGATGACATGGCACTCTACCCAGGGCAACAACAAAAAAATAAGGCAGCATACAAACATGTTTCTCTTTACCCATTCTCCTATGTCTGTCCCCATAGTAATTAGGCTAATACCCTAACTCATACTTCCTCAAAGACAACTGTAAGTTGTTTCAATCTCAGTGAAACCCATGGGAACTGGAAAGATGAGGGTCAGCTCTGAGGTTGATCTAAAAGCAAACTTGTCTCTGGCCTTCCACGTTGTTGGGGAGGGATGAGGTGGCATGTGAGGTTAGTTACCAGGACGTTTTCCTCTGTGCTGCACTCATGCTTCTCTGAGCATCCCCTCCGTTTTTCCCTCCTAGTCTTGCTGGAATGAGTATCTGACAACTCGGATCGAGCAGAACCTTGTCCTCAACTGCACCTGCCCCATTGCCGACTGCCCTGCCCAGCCCACCGGAGCCTTTATTCGTGCCATTGTCTCCTCACCAGAGGTCATCTCCAAGGTATCCCCTCTCATCTGAGAGAGACACCAGTGCAAAGCCAGAGGGGAAGGCCACAGGGAATGGACAGAGCTGCAGGGTGCTGGGGGCCTGGAGCTGTGGCTTTCTAGAGAGCCATGCCCTTACCTCATGGCTCCTACTCCCTTCAGTACGAGAAGGCACTCCTGCGTGGCTATGTGGAGAGCTGCTCTAACCTGACCTGGTGCACCAACCCTCAGGGCTGTGACCGCATCCTGTGCCGCCAGGGCCTGGGCTGTGGGACCACTTGCTCCAAGTGCGGCTGGGCCTCCTGCTTCAACTGTAGCTTCCCTGAGGTAGATGCCCATTGGGTGGCTCTGACCCTGACCAAGGATTCACACTCCTTCCCATCTCAGCACTCTCCGCCCCCTGCCACACGTGCTTAGCCTTATCCTTCCTCAGCCTCTGCTACCCATTTGAGCTCTGTTCCTCTTCCAGGAGTCCCCCAGGTATGACCTGTGTCTTCTCCCCCTCTCTCCCATGCACACCAGCACTGCCACCCTCAGTCAGGGCTCAGCTGTGTCCTCACCACCCCCTCTTGCTGTAGGCACACTACCCTGCCAGCTGTGGCCACATGTCTCAGTGGGTTGATGATGGTGGCTACTACGATGGCATGAGCGTGGAGGCCCAGAGCAAGCACCTGGCCAAGCTCATCTCCAAACGGTGTCCCAGCTGTCAGGCTCCCATCGAGAAGAACGAGGGATGCCTGCAGTAAGAGGGGGGTTACTGTGGGGAGTCAGAGGCAAGGGAGGAGGGGGGAGGCCTGGTAGACGGAAGGGGACATAAAGCTCAGCAAACACAGGCTAGCCCTCACCTGGCACTCTCCAGTGACTTCCTGGATCTTCATGTTCCTTCCTCCACATTTAAGTCTGTACTCTGTGGGGGAATTCAAAAGCAAGCGAGTGTTCAGTAGGGCAGGGTAAGATTAAGGAGGCTATTGGGATAGGGGAGGGACGGACTCCAGGGCATCAGCAGTTGTGCATCCAGGCCTTTGGCATTCCTGGCACACCCCTGCCCAGAGGCAGGAGTCTTCTGACCAGCTAGCTTCCTCCACAGCATGACCTGTGCCAAATGTAACCATGGATTCTGCTGGCGCTGCCTCAAGCCCTGGAAGCCAAATCACAAAGACTATTACAACTGCTCTGCCATGGTAAGGGGCTGGGAAGGCACAGGCAGAGCCATCAGGAGGAGTGTGGCCACTGGGGCCTGAACGGAGGGGGCTATGTGTGCAAAGCTATTGGGACAAAGATTCTGTAGGAGAGGACAGAGCCATCTGGGCCTACAGGTACTGAGAATTCTGTAGTGGAAGGTCTGTTCACAAGGACCCTCAGCTCCAGAACAGGACTTCCCACACTGAGGTGGCTACAGAAGGGCTGGGCATTCTCAGGAAGCATCAGGGCAGTGTGGAGAGAACAAGGACCCTGGAGTCAGAGCCTGGCCTCACTGCTGAGTGTGCGGCTTTGGGCAAGTCAGTTCGCTTCTCAGAGCATCAACAGCATCTACAAATGGGGATTAACATGACTTATTCTCCACAGTTATGAAGATTAAATGAAAATAATCTGGGGAGGGGCGGCACCTGTGGCTCAGTGGGTAGGGTGCCGGCCCCCTATACCGAGGGTGGAGGATCCGAACCTGGCCCCAGCCAAACTGTAACAAAAAATAGCCGGGCGTTGTGGTGAGCACCTGAAGTCCCAGCTACTCAGGAGGCTGAGGCAAGAGAATCGCCTAAGCCCAGGAATTGAAGGTTGCTATGAGGTGTGATGCCATGGCACTCTACCGAGGGCAATAAAGTGAGATTCTGTCTCTAAAAAAAAAAAAATCTGGGGAGAGTGTAGAAAGGTGAATGATGGCTATCCTAATTATTAACTCCATCCTGTCCAAACAAATCACCCAGTCACCCCCTCAATGTGTCCTCACCAGGTGAGCAAAGCAGCTCGCCAGGAGAAGCGGTTTCAGGACTATAACGAGAGGTGCACTTTCCATCACCAGGCCCGGGTGAGCAGGGAGGAAACAATGGGTAGATGTGGGAGGTGGAGGATAGTCCGAAATGGATGGGTGTGGCTGTACTGATGGTGCTGGTACACCTCCCTCTGTACAGGAGTTCGCTGTGAACTTGTGGAACCGGGTGTCTGCCATCCATGAGGTACCCCCGCCCAAATCCTTCACCTTCCTCAATGATGCCTGCCGGGGACTAGAGCAGGCACGAAAGGTTGGTTGTAGCCATAGCTGGTGAGGGAGGAGGGAGGTGCAGAGGTGTGCCAGGGGCATCTGGTGGGCCTGGCTACTTTCATCTGACCTGCCTGGATGGAGGGAATGAGGAAAAGGCAGTGGAGAGTGGCAAGTAGAGCTGACTGACATGCCTCTAGGTGCTGGCCTACGCCTGCGTGTACAGCTTCTACAGCCAGGACACTGAGTACATGGATGTGGTGGAGCAGCAAACAGAGAGCCTGGAGCTGCACACCAATGCCCTGCAGATCCTCCTCGGTGAGCCTGCCCCAGTCCTGCCCGCCTCTTCCTTCTCTATGCTGAGCATCCCGTCCCCAACCTGACAAGTAAAACTATCCCCACCTTCCCTTCATCCTCTTCTTCCTTTTCATTCTTCATAGGCTGCTCACCATACGGCTTTTCAGGTCTAAAGCCTATGCCTTAAGGTGCCTAAGGGCACAGATTTTGCCTGCCTTTTTCTTTGATTCTGATCTATATCCTGCCCCTAAAATGGTAGCTTCATGAGAATGAGTCAGTCGAGCCGTGCCTGGCACATGGTAGAAGTTCTATAGTTTGTTGAAGGAATAGATGAGAATGGGAGAAGGGAGGGAGCCCTGTGCCTGCCTCTCTGCAGAGGAGACCCTGCTGCGGTGCAGAGACCTGGCCTCCTCCCTGCGCCTCCTGCGGGCCGACTGTGTCAGCACCGGCATGGAGTTGCTTCGGCGCATCCAGGAGAGGCTGCTTGCCATTCTGCAGCATTCCACCCAGGTGCCTCGCCCAGCCCTGACCTCCTCTGCCCTGCAGGGGTGGGGGTGAAGGTCCTCCTGTGCCCTAGACAGCCCTTTGCTGGAATGAGTCTAAAAGGAAAGGCAGCAAGGGGGGAGGGAAAGGTAAATGGGTGTTTGGAGACATGGGCACACATCCCAGCTCCTGGGCCCATCAGAATCACTTGGAGAACTTTTCCAGACTATACTTCCCATATGTAGACTTAAAAACCCTAGGGGGGTCCAGAGGATGGGCTTACTGGCATAAGGGATCTCCCAGGCTGTTACCAGTTCTGGTATACTGATGCTGAATATAAACTATGAATCCTGCCCTCAGGTTGCTTACTGATTGGTAGGTCATTTACAAACACTGTAAACTCCTTAGGCACAGGGTGGTGCCTCACCCATGTCTGGTGTCCATGTAAACTGTGAGTTAAATCACACTAAAGTGTTGGTCTGCCAGCCGCTGTTGGTCTGCCAGAGAAGGGGGGCATTCCTAGTAGGAGCTTGGCTCTCAGAAAGCTCAGCTGAAGGAATGCTAAGCACAAAGGCCCAATGTCCTTTTCTCCCCACATCTTCCTGTCTGCTTGCCAGGATTTCCGGGTTGGTCTCCAGAGTCCATCAGTAGAGGTGCATGAGGTGAAAGGATCCAACTTGCCTGGAAATCAGTAAGTAGGGTAGGCAGAGCCTCGGAGGGGCAGTGGGAGATGTCATGCTTCCTCTGGGCCTGAGTCTGGTGGTTCTCCCTAGGCCCCAGGGCCCCTCAGGGCTGGAGGTGGAAGAGGAGGAGGAAGAGGAGGAGGATGAGGATGAGGATGATGTGCTGGACTGGCAGCAGGATGAGTTTGATGAAGAACTGGATAATGACAGCTTTTCCTATGATGAGGAGTCTGAGAACCTGGATCGAGAGACTTTCTTCTTTGGTGATGAGGAGGACGATGATGATGAGGCCTATGACTAAGGGGGCAGAATGAAGGAAACACCCAGAGTGCCCCAGAGGCTCAGGGTTGAGGGGGCAGGAGTCCACCCCTCCCACTGTCTGCAGCACTTTCTTCTTCTGTTTAATGAATAAATTTTTTTTTCCCATACTTTTCTGGAAGCAGGCTGGGCAGCTTCATCAGGGGCCAGCCAGTTGCAACTCCCCTGGTCTCACACACACCCTACGCCCTCATTCTTCACTGCTTTCTTTAGATCTCCAGATTGTTTTATTCTCAGAGATGGGCCAAAGCAGACCCATTTGACCTAAGCTGATAAAGGGAAGTGAAGGCTGGCATGGTACGGGCCCAGGTACAGACCCAGCCCAGCTTTGGAGGAGACAGAAGAATGGCCAGCACCAATAAGCAGCCTTACATGTTCCACTGGTTGGAAGGTGGTTGAAGGCATTGGGTATCACTTCTTGGCCTACAGACTTTTGAAGGGTCTCTCTACAGCTTAAAGTGAAGTGGGGTGGGAAAAAGATGTTTCTGAGGACCTGTCCTACTCTCTCCACATTTACAGACTTAAAGTTAGAATTTTAGACATACTTTTTAATTTGCTATTTGAACTAAGAGGCAGGAATGGTACTAGAGAAGTATCTGGGATTGGAAAAACAAGAATTTTATTACTAGAGAAGTATCTAGGATTGGAAAAATAAGAATTTTATTCAGTGGGATTAAGTCAAGTGGTTGAGCCAGGGGAGGCAGCTATTTGCTCAGGAGGATCAGTCTCAAAGTATCGATCCAGCATGACCTCCACCTCCCCGTCTTCGTAGTTCCACACCTGGAACCTTGAGCCATCTGCTGCTCCCCGGATCATGGCTGAAAGCACTGGGAAGGAAGGGAAAGATGAAGCTGGCTCCCTTCCACACTCGCCCTATGTCACTCCCCTCCATGTGCCCTTTTGGGGACAGGCACTGTGCACAGAGTCTGGAATGAAGGAGCCAAGGGCTGTGCCTGCAGAAAGCTGGGGAGGAAAGGGGTGCCTCTCTAGAAATTAAGGTGCTTACCTCGGCCAGACTGCGGGCGGAACAGACACAGGATTGGCTTATTGAGGGCCACAGCCCGGCCCAGCTCATAGCCTACACCCAAGGATGGCTGGGTCACTTCTGCCACAACCACTGGGAAGAAAGCAGAGACTAAGGCAATGGCAGTACGGTTGTGGTGAGGAGGGAACTCTGGCATCCCTTCTAGGTGTGTAGGTCAGTGATGTCCAAGGAATCTAACATTCAGAGGAATTTGCTTGTAGGAGGACAGGCCACTCACCATCTGCCTGCTGCAGCCAGGCCAAGTCCCGCTCATGGATGAGCTTGTCACCCTCAGGAGTCTCTTCCCCTGTAGTTGAGGGAAAGCTAGTCAAGGACATGCCCCACCCTGGTTCTCTGTAACTCTATACTCTTGCACATCCATATCCACCTTGCTCAAGGAGGGAAGGAGACCTGTGCTAGAAGACCTCCAAGGGGCTGCCCAACATTAAGATCTCATCAAAAGGAGTGAGGAAATAGAATAGCCACAGGAAGAATTCAATCCCGTGGGAGGTGGGATATGTGATTAGGGCTGAAAGAGAATATGAAAAGGACTAACTGGGGAACAGAGTGATTAGGGAATGGTGCCTGTGCACTTGGCCTAAGGTAGGAGAGGGATCCTGGGTTCAGAGGGCAAGGATCTCAGGTTCCAGCTTGATTAAATGTTATCCTCCAGGTGCTGAGGCTCACAACTGCCCACATCAAAGCAGAACCACTGGAGAGTTTGTTGAAAATACTGATTTGAAGGGCAGTGCCTGTGGCTCAGTGAGTAGGGACCGGGCCCCATATACCAAGGGTGGCGGGTTCAAATGCGGCCCTGGCTGAACTGCAACAAAAAAATAGCCGGGCGTTGTTGCCGGCGCCTGTAGTCCCAGTTACTCAGGAGGCTGAGACAAGAGAATGGCCTAAGCCCAGGAGCTGGAGGTTACTGTGAGCCATGAAGCCATGGCACTCTACCAAGGGCGACAAAGTGAGACTCTGTCTCTAAAAAAAAAAAAAAAAAAAAAAAATTACTGATTTGAAAGCTTTATCCCAAACTATCAGAATCTGCATTTTAAAAAAGCTTCCTCAGGGGCGGCGCCTGTGGCTCAAAGGAGTAGGGTGCAGGCCCCATATACCCCAGGTGACAGGTTCAAACCTGGCCCCGCCAAAAACTGCGAAGAAAAAAAAAAGGCTTCCTCAGATGACACATTGAGTGCACAAAGTAAAAATACCATGAAACTAATGAACTTGAAGCTTCAAGGTCCCTCACTAGCACAGGCCTTTTCCAGCTTCTTAGCGATTTTGTTTTGTGATTTTTGTTTTTTTCAAAGAGGTCTCCCAGAATTGCATTCGAGCCCACAAATCATGGATCTGCTCTTGGGTAGGGTAAGGGAAAACCCACTTTAGGTTTTCAGATCAGAAGCACGAAAGTTAAAAGCACAATTTTCAATTGGAAGAGTCAGCAAGATTACAGACCGTGGCATCAGAGCTATGCCTGCGAAAAATGCAACTCGGAGCAGGGCACATTAGTAACAGCCTGAACAGAGGATGTGCGCGAGAGGGTGGTCCCTAGAACCGCGGTCAGTCGGGCAGGAGGGTAAGCTTCGTTTGGGGTTGGGAGAAGGTGCCACGGGGTGGGGTGGGAACCGAGCGAAGCAGTCCAATCCACCTCCTTTCTGCTCCTCCCTACAAACGTCCAGGAAGGAGCTGAAGAGAGTTCTTGAAGAAGGAAGCCAAGTTCAGGAAAATCCCTGAACTCTCCTCCCGGGCTCATACCCTGGACACAGCAGACTGAGACCCCTTCTAGGGCGGGGGCAGCACGGAGTACGCCGGCAGGAAGGCGGGCTCCGAGCTGGGCAGCTGCGGGTGCGGCAGCGGTACAGAGAGGCGGGGGCCCGACCCGTCCCACCCGCGCCCGCGCCCCGCGGCCTAACCGAGCGCGCCCAGCTCGGCGGCAGCCACGTGCTCAGTGAGCACTACCCCGAAGCGCCGCAGCCGCGACACGATCCTTCCGTACAGCGCCTGGTCCTCGCGTCCGCCGCGGATGCTCCCGCAGAAGTACAGGGCTCTGCGACCCGGCTCCCCCAGCTCCCCACGCTCCCCGCGCTCCCGCGCCGCGGCCGCCGCCATCCTAGCCGCCGCCGCACGCACTCGCGCGCCAGGGGCGCGTGCCCGAGGCCACGTGACCTGTCCGGGCCGGCGCGGCGCACGCTCTGGGCCAGAGGGTCCCGCTCTCCTGTGGGATGCGGCGTGGACATGGGTGGGGGTGAGAATCCGGCCGGACCCGCCCTGGACCCGCCGCTACGCGGACTGCACATTCCGACGTAATCTGTATCTCGGGGTTTTTTTGCTTTTTGGTTTTGAGAAGCGCCGGTCTCTGCTGCCCAGGCTAGAGTGCATGGCCTCAGCCCAATTCCTGTGACTATGAGCGCCCGCCACAACACCCACCTCATTTTTCTATTTTTATTTTTATTTTATCTATTTATTTTATTTAATTTATTTTTTTGAGTCAGAGCCTCAAGCTGTCACTCTGGATCAAACTCTTGAGCTCAAGTAATCCATCCGCCTCGGCCTCCCGGAGTGCTAGGATTACAGGCATGAGCCACCGCGCCCATACCAAATCTGCTTCCCACCACCGTCACCGCCACCGCCACCACCTGTGGTTAAGCCTCCACCACACCTCTCTTAACAGCCTTCAGGTGAGTCTCCCCTTTCCCTACTGCGACCTGCTCTCAGCTCAGCTGCCATAGCAACCCTGTGAACGTGACCCTCCTCTGCTCAGAGCGCTCCAACGGCCCCCATCTCACTTAGGGTAAAAGGCAAAAACTCCCTAGTGCCCCAAACGATCTGGTCTCCCTCCTACCTCCCTAACTCCAGCCAGCTCCTATTACTCTCGCTCACCTTTCTGATGTGGGGTTGGCCTCCTGGCTGTGCCTTAAGCATACCAAGTCATTCTCTGGTCCCAGAGCGACTGCATTTGCTGTTCCCTCTGCCTGGAACTGTGTTCTCCCAGGTAGCTCACTGTCTCCCTCCTTACCTCCTCCAAGTCCTTGTTCACACTTCACTTTCCCTGACCCTCCTATTTAATATGGCAACCCTCACGCCCCAGGTATCACCCTTCCCTACCTTCCTTTTTCCCCTTCCCTTGTGTGTTATGTAATTAACATATTAATTTTGTTGTATGTCTTTCCACAACTAATAAAATATAATTCTCCACGAGGGCAGGAATTATTCTCACTTTTGTTCACTGCTGTATTGCCAGCTTCTAGAATTGTGCCTGGCACATAAGAAACATTTATCAAATATTTGTTGAATGAATGAGTGGTTGAAATGAGAGAATGCCTTTGACAGCACTTTGTAATCTGCTCTGCCCTTCAGTAAGTAGGTTGATGGAAGCAATATCTTCAAGGAGGCAGACACACACATCTTGCTCACCAGTAGTAATATCTTCACATTTGATTATGACAGTAACAAATACGTGACAAGAAATTCAGATGGAATAAGAGGGTGTGCAGTGGAGAGAGTCTTGAAACCCCCAGCCTCCTTCTCCAGAGGAAAGCACCATTAATGGTTTCTTCCGCATTCTTCCTGAAAGGTAACTATTAAAAATACCCAAGTATGGTTTTGGCGCCTGTGGCTCAAGTGGCTAAGGTGCCAGCCACATACACCTGAGCTGGCAGGTTTGAATCCAGCTTGGGCCCACCAAACAATTATGTCGGCTGCAACCAAAAAATAGCCAGGTGTTGTGGCGGGCGCCTGTAGTCCCAGCTACTTGGGAGGCTGACGCAAGAGAATTGCTTGAGCCCAGGAGTTGGAAGTTGCTGTGAGCTATGATGCTACGGCACTCGACCCAGGGTGACAGCTTGAGGCTCTGTCTCAAAAAAAAAAAAAAACCCAAGTATGGCATTACAGAGAAGACACAATAATAATGTTTTTCTTTAAAAAGCTTTGTCAATCAAGGGCACTGGCCACATACACCTAGAGTGACGGGTTCAAACCTGGCCTGGGCCTGCTAAGCAACAATGACAACTGCAACCAAAAAAAATAGCCGGGTGTTGTAGCAGGCATCTGTAGGCCCAGCTACTTGGGAGGCTGAGGCAAGAGAATCGCTTAAGCCCGAGAGTTTGAGGTTGTTGTGAGCTGTGACGCCATGGCACTCTACGAGGACAACAAAGTGAGACTCTGTCTCAAAAAAATAAAATAAAATAAAATAAAATAATAAAAAGCTTTGTTTTTCCTAGATGTTAATATATTAATACATACACTTGACACAATAATTTTTTTAAATGCTAAGATACAAAGGAAAGACAAAGAGGTTTCAGGAAATTTCTACCCATTGTCCCCACCCCAACCGCCACCCCCAGGTGCCTTCTCCCACACCTCACATATGCACACTCATTAAGCTTTAGGAAGGAGGTCTCATGCCAGAGGACTTGACAGGCAACTTCCTCAATGATACTCGTCTTCACTCACATCTTCCCTCCAGATCCTCCATAGGCAAGGAACGCACATGAACACAACATGCACATATATTCACAGGCCATCTTGTTTCTGCCTCTGTATCTTATAAATAAATAAACCAACCTGCTCTCATCTCCATAGAGTCCATACCTCTGGTGTGGTTGGCATCCCCTTCTACATCAGGCTGAAGGATAAAGAGTAGAAGGGATAGTTTGTTTCTCCAGATGGGAAACAAGGCCCCAAGATTGGTTCTGTGTCCACTGTCAGGTTGGTAAGGATGCAGACCCAGCTGCAGCTTGCAGCTCAGACCTTCAGGCTCAGTGCAGAGAGACCTGAGTTGGAGAGTTGGGGCACTAAGTGACAGGATCTGGGAATGGGGTAGTGGACAGTCTATTGAGGCAGCATTATGGGGAAAATATCTCAGCAGGTGACAAGATACCCAAATTGAGTCCTGACTCAGTTACTAACTAGCTCTGTGACCTTGCTCATACCCCTTAAGCACTCTGAGCCTGTTTTCATATCTGTAAAATTGGGGAGCAAAGTTATCCTGCCTCACTTACCCAGTTTGAGTATGGTGCAATTCCGATAAAGTATATGAAAGCATGCTAGAAAACACCAAGTGCTCAGAGGATTTTTAGAGCAGTGAAACTACTCTGTATGACATTATAATGGTGGGTACATGTCATTATACATTTTCCCAAACCCATAGAATGTGCAAACCAACATTGCAGGTAACCAGACTGGGCAACATAGTAAGACATCTCTAAAAATTAGCCAGGTGTGGTGGCACATGCTTGTAGTCCCCAGAAGGCTGAGGCAGGAAGATCACTTGAGCCCAGGAGTTTGAGATTGCTGTGAGCTATGATGATGCCACTGTACTCCAGCCTGGGCCACAGAGCAAGAACCTGTCTCTAAAAACAAAAAGTGAAAAAGAGTGAATCATGGGCGATGCCTGTAGCTCAGTGGATAGGGCACCAGTCCCATATACCGAGGGTGGTGGCTTGAAACCCGGCCATAGCCAAACTGCAATAAAAAATAGCCAGGTGTTGTGGCAGGCACCTGTAGTCCCAGCTACTCTGAGACTGAGGCAAGAGAATCGCCTAAGCTCTAGAGTTGGAGGTTGCTGTGAGCTGTGTGACGCCGCGGCACTCTACTGAGGGCAACAAAGTGAGACTCTGTCTCTACAAAAAAAAAAAGAGTGAATCATAATATAAACTATGGACATTGGACTTTGGGTGATAATGACATGTCCAGTGAGTTCATCCATTGTAACAAATGTACCAGTCTGGTGAAGGTTGTTGACAGTGGGAAGCTATATGTATTTGGGAGTTGGGGGTGTTCCATCTACTTAGTGTTGCTATGAACCTCAAACTACTCTAAAAAATAAAGTCCTGAAAAATCATTTTACCACAAAGACATTTGCACTAGAATGTTTATTGCAGCTCAATTCATAATTGTCAGGTTGTGGAAGCAACCCAAATGCCCATCAACCCATGAATGGATTAACAAACTGTGGCATAGATATACCATGGAGTAGCATTTAGCCAAAGGAAAAGATGGAGACTTTATATCTTTTATGTTTACCTGGATAGAGTTGAAACACATTCTTTTTAGTAAAGTATCTCAAGAATGGAAAAAAAAGCCAGTGTACTCAATACTAATATGAAACCAATATATAAACAATTACACGCTTATGCGAACAATAAAATACAAATACAGTCTAGCAAGAGGGCGGGGAAAGGAGGGACAGGGACGGGGAGGGCGATGGTGGGATCCCACCTAATGAGCACCATTCAAGGGTGTTCAGTACCCCTCCAGTGAGGGGCTCTTCCACAACTTGAAATTTACCTTGGAAGTGAGAACAATGTAATCTAAAGATTTGTACCTTCATATTAATTTGAAATAAAAAACAAAACAATAAAGTGCTGTATAAATGTAAGTCACTGTTGAATTCAACAGAAATTGTTTTTATTATGAAAAATGTCAGACTTGGACGGTGCCCATAGCTCAGTGGGTAGGGCGCCGGCCACATATGCCCAGGCTGGTGGGTTTGAACCCAGCCCCGAGCCAGCTAAACCACAAAGACAATTGCAACAAAAAAAATAGCAGGACATTGTGGCGGGCACCTGTAGTCCCAGCTACTTGGGAGGCTGAGGCAAGAGAATCGCTTAAGCCCAAGAGTTTGAGATTTCTGTGAGTTGTGACTCCATGGCACTCTACCAAGAGCCACATGGTGAGACTCTGTCTCAAAAAAAGAAAAATGTCAGGCTTCTATACTGATGCAGAGAATAGCAAAAAACTGTATATTGTATGATTCAGCTTAAATGAAATATCCAGAAAAGGCATATTTGGGGAGACAGAAAGTAGACTAGTTGTTGACTAGGGCTAGGGCTGGGGGTGGGAGTAGGAATTGACTGCCGAGGGCCCAGGAAAACTTTTCCGGATGATGGAAATGTTCTAAAACTAGTGATGGTTATTCAACTCTATAAATTTACAAAAAGTTATTAACTGTACACTTACAATTGGTAGGTTTTATTGGTATGTAAAATGATACACAAAGATCTGCACATATTTGTTGTGTACAATTTTATGAATTTGGACACATGCAAACACTGTGATTCTATCAATACAATCAACGTAATAAGCATATCTAGCATCTCCTGAACTTTCCTTGTAGCTCTTGTTTTTGTTTTCTTGGTAAGAACACTTAACCTGAGATCTATCTTCTTAACAAATTTTGAAGTGCACAGTACTGTATTCTTCACTATAGGCACCATGATGTATAGCAGATTTCTACAATTTATTCATCTAGAATAACTGATTTTTTTTTTTTTTTGAGAAATGATTCTCACTCTGTTACTCCAGATTAGCATTCAACAGCATCAGCCTAGCTCACAGCAACCTCAAACTCCTGGGTTCAAGAGATCCTCCTGCCTCAGCCTCCCAAGTAGCTGGGACCATAGGTGCCCACCACAACACCTGGATAATTTTTGTATTTTTAGTAGAGATGGGGTCTTACTCTTGCTCATGCTAGTCTCCAACTCCTAAGCTCAAATGAGACTCCTGCCTCAGACTCCCAGAGTGCTAGGATTACAGGCATGAGCCACTGCTCCCAGGCCTGATACTTTATATACATTGAACAGCTCCCTATTTCTCCCACACCCCAGTCCCTGGCAACCACTATTGTATTCTCTGCTTTTAAGAGTTTGACCATTACAGATACCTCAAATGAGCTGAATTCTTGTGGTGTCTGTCCTGTGTCCTGTGAAAAGCTTATTTCACTTGGCATAATAATCCTGCATGTTCATTCATTTTGTACATTTTCTGATTTCAAAATATGCTACAAAGAGGCAGGGTGCAGGGGCTCACACCTGTAATCCTACCACTCTGGGAGGCCGAGGCAGGAGGATTTCTTGAGTTTAGGAGTTCAAGACCAGTCTAAGCAAGAGTGAGACCCTGTCTTCATTAAAATAGAAAAATTAGCTATGTGTCATGGCGGGTACTTGTAGTCCCAGCTACTTGGGAGGCTAAGGCAGAAGGATCGCCTTATACCCAGGAATTTGAGGTTGCAGTGAGCTAGGCTGATGTCAGGGCACTCAACTCTGAACACAGTAAGACTCTACCTCAAAAAAAAAATTACAAAGCTATAGCCTATCGTAATTAAAACAGTATAATAGTGGATGGGATAAAGACATATGTACTAATGGAACAGAACAGAGAGCTCAGAAATAAGCCCATGTATATATGGTCAACTCATCTTTGACAAAGGTACCAGGAGTCCACAATGGGGAAAGGAATCTCCTCAACAAATGATGATGGGAAAACTGGATATTCACATACACAAAAATGAAATTGGACGGCTCGGCGCCTGTGGCTCAACAGGTTGAGGCACCAGCCACGTACACCTGAGCTGGCGGGTTCAAATCCAGCCGGGGCCCGCCAAACAACAATGACAGCTGCAACCAAAAAATGGCCGGGCGTTGTGGCAGGTGCCTGTAGTCCCAGCTACTTGGGAGGCGGAGGCAAGAGACTCGCTTGAGCCCAGGAATTGGAGGTTGCTGTGAGCTGTGATGCCACAGCACACTATCCAGGGTGACAGCTTGAGGCTCTGTCTCAAAAAAAAAAAAAAGAAAAGAAAAAAAAGAAAATAGTATTATCCTGCCTCATCCATGAAACTTCCAATTTTTACTCCTCTGAGATAAAGGGTTTTAATTATTTTAGCTATGTGTTGTTTTGGTTTTTTTGCCTTTTATATCCATATATCTATATACTATATTTGATTATACTGCTGTTTCTTGAGTTTTCAATTTTAGATATTGTCTACTGATATTTCCTTTCCTCTCCTTGTCCACAAACACACGTGTACTTCATTTTCAGCCTATATTGTTACATGAATTTTTAGTTATATACATAGTTGTGTTTGCATTCCAACCTACTGTGCAGCTTATTCACAGGTAAGTTGTATAGTGTACTGTGATTACATTTTCTTTCTTAATCAGCTTTTTGTATTTTCTGGACTTAAACTTTTCTCATTTTTTCCATTTGTTCAATTTGCTATGCACTAATTTGTCACCATATTGGTTATATTAGAAACTTCTTTTGACTGTATTCAAATCCATCAACATCAACTTTATTTTTGAATTGGAGACATTATGCTCAGATTCTTCTGTCTTCTGTTCTAATCTTGAATTGCTCCTTTCCAAGACTGTCACATAATTGTTGTCTTAGGATGTTTATATATTGTTCAGGGCATTCCCTTTGTTTTTCTCTTACGTTGAAGCCCTGTACTCTGAATCTCCAGAATTCTGTTTTTTTGATTTATATTTTTATTTATGTTTGTTCTTTTTATTTTTTATTTTTTATTTTTTTGAGACAGAGTCTAACTTTGTTGTGCTTAGTAAAGCGCTGTGGCACCATAGCTCACAGTGACCTCAAACTCCTGGACTCAAGTGATCCATGAGCCTCTGCCTCCTGAGTAGCTGGAACTTCAAGTGCTCACCACCCAGATATTTTTAGAGACAAGGTCTTGCTCTTGCTCAGACTGGCCTCAAACTCCTCAGCTCAAGCAATCCACCCATCTTGGCCTCCCAGAGTGCTAGAATTACAGGCGTGAGCTACCACACCCAGCCTATTATGTTTATTTTTAATTGAAATACCATGTATATCAGCTACCATAGATTTAAACCTTTCAAAGTGTGTAATTCAGTGGTTTTATTATATTTATAGAGTTCTGACACTACACAGGGTTTCCCAAAAGTCACCCCTAAAGTTGCCATATGTAGTGATAATGGGAAATTGTAGCTAAAGGTACCTTTATTTATAAAATATACATTACAAATAAAGTACTTACAAAATATTCTCTACATATTTATCACCTCTTTGTTAAATTTTGTAATAAATATTGTATCAATTAGCTGCTGCTGTGTAATACACAACCCTGAAATTTAATGGCCTAAAACAATCACCATTTATTTATTTAGCTGATGATTTTTTATGTCAGCACTTTGGTTTTGGCTCAGCTGGACAGTCTTTCTAAGTCTTGGTGGAGCTCATTCCTACATCTGTGGTCAGCTGCCAGTGGGTTGGCATAAGAGATGGTCTCAGCAGTGGGTTGGCATAAGAGATGGTCTCAGCAGTTGGTTGGCATAAGAGATGGTCTCAGCTAGGATAGCTCATCTCCCTCCACATGCTCTCTTGCCTTCCAGTAGACTAGTCTGGGTCTGTTCACACAACATCTGGGGAGGATTCCAAGGATAGCAAACAGGAATGTACAAGGTCCTAGGCCACAGCTCAGAACTTCTACATCACATTTGCTACATTCTGTTGATTGAAGCAACTAAAAGGTCCATCCCAGATTCAAGGGGAGGGGAAATAGACTCCACTGTTTGTAGGCAGGATCTGCAGAGTCACAACCCAAAGGAGTTGTGCAGAATGTTTATGACCCTCCAAATTTCATATATTGAAACCCTAATTATAGGTGAAAAGCCTGTAAGTAAACCTTTAAATGGTTCCATTTTTTGAAGGCAAGTTTAAAGTCTTTTGTGAGTTAGATAGGAAAAAACCCTGGATAGAACTCCATATGTGGCTTAGAACCTAATCATGTAAAAGTGATTTAAGACTGAGCTTTGTGGCGGCAGGCTTGCAGGCAGGTACCTGTATATCTCAGGAATTTCCAGACTACTCCCTAAAGATGATTACCTGCCTCCAGATGGTCTGTTAAAATATCAAGCATTCAAACAGCTTATTTCCCCAGAACCTTGTTTTGTGGTTTTATTTTTGATTACTTAGTGTAAGAATAAGTTTAGTGAAGTGGTTATCAGTTAATCCGGTTAAACCTTAGCCCATAAAGATAGCTTAAGATAATGTTAGTAAAGTGGTTATTAGTTAATCTGGTTTATCTGTAGGCCCATAAGTACCAGGCAGTAAGAGGCCTGGGCCCAAAATTTAAGTCATATGTTTATTAACTAAGTTATGTGCCTATATAAGCATTGGTGGAAGAAATAAAGTTGCTGTTTGCCTGAGCAAGCTTTCAGCCTTCCTTATTCCCTGACATTTCATCACAGCCTCAACCTCTGTGGCTCTGCCCACACAAGAAGTATTCACACAACACCTAATCCTCAATGTGATGATATTTGGAGATACAATCTTTGAGAGGTAATTAGGGCGCAAGGGTGGAGCCCCCTGATGGAATTAGTGCTCTCATAAGAAGAGAACTTGCTCTATCTGTCTCTCTGTTGTCTTATGAGGTTAGAGTGAGGAGATAGCCATCTATTAATCAGGATGTGGGCCCTCACTATGCTCTGGATCTGCAGCACCCTAGCCTCGGACCTCCAGCCTCCAGGACCATGAGAAACAAATGTTTGTTGTTTAAGGCACCCAATCTATCATAGTTTCTTTTTGTAGCAGCCCAAACTGAAAAAGACAGCATGGATATAAGGGAAGGTAGAGAATTGTGATTACTTTTGTAATTAGCAACTTGTTTCAAATTTTGTTATTTTCTTAATTTTGTGTACCTTTGACTTTTATTGTTCTTGGAATATTTCTCAACTTGATCATTTAAGACTTCTATTGAATTTTAAATTTCTACCATTATATTTTTAGTTACCAGGAGTAATTTCTTGTTTTGATAATTTTGTTTGTTTGTTTGTTTGTTTGCATTATGATTTGGTCCTGGAATAGATTCTTCCCTTATATCCTTCAGAAAGAACCAACCTCACTGATATCTTTCTTGATGTTGGATATACAGTCTCTAGAATTGTGATAAAATAAATGTCTGCTGTTTACACCACCCAGTCTGTGGTGTTTGATTATGGCAGCCCAAGCTAACTAACACGTTCACCCACTGGTGACCTGACACACAAAGTGTAGCCTGCTCAGTGGTTGTTGGTGAGCCATAGCTGGGGCTCAGTGTACTCTCTGTGTTTCTTCAATAGAAGAAAATGTATTTACTCCAGGCACCTTCCGTCTGTTGAGCCCTCTTGCCCACCTTCATCTCTGATCCTCTTAACCACACCATCCTCAGAGAGGCTGATGTGCAGAGGATGACAGTCAGATTTATGAATACTGAGCAACCCAAGAATTGGGAGTGGTCCTTCCACCTGTTTGCTCCTATTTTAAGTGTCTGCCACCCCATTTTTTTTCCTAGGTTTCTCTCTGTATGTTCTAAATTCATTCAACACCTGTGTCATTTCAGAAAGTTAATTTGGGAACCTTTCCGATCCATGCCCTCTATGCTACTTTTCCCATATATGCTTGCATATATCGAGGTGCCTTTCCATCATCTGTCTCTTACCTCCTTTCTCAAAATGCTGTTTATCTTCCCTCTTTGTTCTTCCCTCTCTTCTTTTGTTTTTCATGCAATCAATCCCTTTATTGTGTATTCCTTCTACCTGATTAAACCTAGGCCCACTCTGCCCTTAAAAATTGTACTAATAATCGCCAGAGATCACTGGGGCTTATACAGTAGCTTTTCCCTTTGGTGGTTTCCCTCCATGCTGATATGACATGGGGAAGAATATCTGAAGAGGAATTATGAGATCTGACAAGTTCATGAACTCATCCTAGGGAACCTGCCACATACTTCATTGCTGAATATCACCACAGTCACCTTCAAGCTATCACCATAGATCCCTTGGGAAAATATGCATCAGTGCCAGTGCCTAGTCTATCCTTCAAAGCAATTTGGAATTTTTTTTCTGGAATGACCATCAGAGTGGTCATCATAAGGCACACAAAACCACACAACAATAATGAACACCACTTAGTGAAGCACTGCCATAGGTCAATGCAAACACAGCTGTGAGACACATATATCAAGGTATGAAACCTTACTGAGTTGTCTTTACACTGCTGCCAATGTAAGCCCACAGTGGCAAGTTAGTGAACCTAATTGTCAGACATCATATGATGACAGCTGTGATGGTTATTCCAGCAAAAGGGTTCCAAAATTGTTTTGAAGTGTTAACCAAAATTGCTTGAAGGGTGGCATCAGTGCATAGCTTCCCAAGGAGAGCACAGTGATTGGCAGCAATGAAGTACATGGAACTTTTTCTAGGATGAGTTTGCAAACTGAAGCGTTAGACCTTTGTATGACAGCTGCTCTGATGGCCACTCCAGAAAAAGAGCTCCAAAATTGCTCTGAAGGGTGGACTAGGCATCAGCATCAATGTAGAGCTTCTCAAGGAGAATACCTCAAATGTGACCATAGCGATATTCAGTTATGACGCTTTTTCTAGGACAAGTTCACAAACTTAATTATCAGAACTTGGATGACTTGCCATTCTTCCATTATTGAAAAGTGGTCATTCTGTGGAACAACCATCCATTTGAGAAATGAAGTTCAAAGTAAAGCCCTTAGTTTCCTCAACCCTGGGTCTTTTTGGCAAAGATAATTAAGTGGTTAAGGTTTCTGTTAAAGCATAAGATCCAGCACAATTCTGAGACCTCCAATAGGCTGCTGAACTCTATATTAGTCCTCAACACATGGCAGAGAGCTTACATCTCCTGAACACTGACATTGTTATTGTTCTTGAGTCTGAAGAGAATTCAGAAAAATCTTTTATAGCTACTGTTATTTCAAACACTGATGCATTTCTTGTTTGGTTGAATCCATGAAATACCATCTATCTCCAGAAGACACATTAGATAAGAAGCAGCTATTCTCATTTTTCAATGATTTTCCCCTGACAAAAATTATTGTTTCTTTTTTACTTTTGCTTCAGTGAAGGCTTCTGCATCTCTTCTGAGCAAAATTTCAGAAGCATCTGTAAGAGGAACGGACTCATTTGCTAAGGTGGCTGGCTGGCCTAGTTTATTCTCAAGCTCCTGAAAGGCCTGTGTAGTAAGTGCTTATAATGTTAAGATACAGTATCCATTTTAAAATACAAGTTTGTTTAACTTTTTCATACCAGAAGCAGGGCTTAGTCACCCCTGACACAGTTGCTAATACTATGCCCCACTGGAATGGCTCTAGTGGGTGGCCAGAGATAAAAGTTAGAGGCCTCTGGCTTGGTGCCTGTGGCTCAACGGGCTAAGGTGCCAGCCACGTACACCTGAGCTGGCAGGTTCGAATCCAGCCCGGCCCGCCAAACAACAATGACGGCTGCAACCAAAAAATAGCCGGGCGTTGTGGCGGGCGCCTGTAGTCCCAGCTACTTGGGAGGCAGAGCCAGGAGACTCACTCGAGCCCAGGAATTGGAAGTTGTTGTGAGCTGTGATGCCACGGCACTCTATCCAGGGTGAGAGCTTGAGGCTCTGTCTTAAAAAAAAAAAAAAAAAAGTTAGCGGCCTCTCCCCTACCTAGCAGGCTAGGCTCCCTGCTTTCCTGCTGCTTCCCTTAAAAGGACCATTCAGACATTTACCTGAGAACTTAAAGTGACCACTTCTCAGTCACAGTATATCCTGCTGACACTAGTACCTGCTTGGTTTAAACCCATCAATTTAAGGTCCCCTTGAGAAGCCTGTTTGGATAACTCCCCAGGCCCAATAAAGGTGCTGGCCCACAGGCCCCTTATCTCTCTCTCCCTTTCTCTCCCCTGCCCCCTCTTTTGTCTGCACTATCCCACCTGTCTGTGTGTGTATGTCCTTGAGACATGCCATGTGCCCCCAGGGTCTTTAAGTACTAAAAACTCTATCTTTTCTTCATTTTTATTTGAGATTAATCTGAGGGTACAATTAGGTTACAATGTTTGTGTTTGTTAGGTAAAGGCCCTCTTATAGTTGTGTCTCACATGTAAGAGGTGTGCCATATACCCCTATTGTGTCCATTAGATGGGAACCCACCAATCCCCCTCGTTCCTTCCCTCTTTCCCCTTCTTGAATTAAATTGAATTTTTCTTTTGTGTGGTTATGTATTAGTTTCTCTACTGGCTTCATCTTAGTATTTAGTACATTGGATACTTGCTTTTCCATTCTTGTGATATTTTACTAAGGAGAATGTTCTCCATCTCTACTCAGGTTAATACAAAAGATGTAAAGTCTCCATCTTTTTATGGCTGAACAGTAAGTAGCCCATGCTGTACATACATATACCACAGTTTATTAATCCACTCATGGATTGATGGGCATTTGGGTTGATTCTACGTCTTGGCCATTGTAGACTGAGCTGTGATAAACAATCTGGTACAAACGTCCTTTATGATAAAATGATTTTTTTTCTTATTGGTAGCTACTTAGTAATGGGAATGAAGTATAAGTATCAAAAACTAATAAACTTTCACATTGTTGCTATGTCATTGAAGCCAACCTGACAATGAGGTCACCAGAAGGGACTCATGCAGGGGATCCCCAGCTGTTGCTGTGCTGTCTGAGCCTCTGGTGAGTACTGGGCACAGTAGCTACCAACTGGGCTGATAGTGAAACTCAAGAATTTCATCCAAAACACCCTGGCAGGTGCCCAGGAGCAGGATTCCCTCCTGTGTCCGCACTACTTCTTCAAGCAGAACATGAAGGCTAAACCTATCCATTTCAGCAGTGTTCTTCCCAGCTATTATGAGCAACTCTACTTAGGACCATCACAACAGACTATTTCCATGCTTTGTTAAAAAAAGAAAAAGAAGAAGAAGAAGCAGCAGCAGCAGCAGCTGTATCGGAACAGGTGTCTCCAGAAAGAAGCAAAACTTTTCTCAGCAGAAACCTCTGTTAGATGCATTAATCCCTGACCTGTACTAAGGTTGTGTGAAGAACCAAAGGCCAGCTCCTGCCATGTGGGAAATACAAGCAGAGGGCAAGCTGGCAGAACAGGCTGTAAACTCACACTTTCCCCTCTGAAGTGATAGCTCCCCATAGAAAAGGAACAGCAAACAACAGTTCAGCCCAAAGCATTATGCACAGCTCCATTCTTCTGACTCGTAATTCTCTTAGACGTGTTACAAACACAAAGTATGTGGTGGGACCCTGTCCTCTTTTCTAAGTCACAAGCTGAGAATTCTTTGCCTCCAGAGTCTCTTTGCTGCTGCAGGGATGCCTGTAGGGTCAAGTGGCAGGGTTCCTAGCTCTAATCCTATTACTGGCTTTCTTCTCTACCTCCCTGTTTTCTCTGCCTCTCTCTGCCTGGTTGCCCCCTCCTAGGGGTAACAGCCTCCAGCAACCAGAGTCTTACTAGAGTCCAGTTCCCCCCCAGAGGAGGTGTCTGGGTCCCAGTTATAACCTTCTCAGGAAAGTGATGGTTGACATAGCCAGCATAGGTACACACTCCTGGAAGGGCCAAGGCTATAGTTCAGCAAGTAGCCATCCGGATGATAACCAGGGAAGAAAGGCAAAACAATCTTCAAACAGGAGAGTAGTAGAGGTGTGTGGAGTATCTGGGCTAACTAAGCAATATCAGGAAGGCAAGAATTCTTGGTGAAGCAGCTCAGCACCTACTAGCTGAATCTAGGTGTGTCTCTTTTCTGGGTGGGAGGATGATTTCTTGGACCTTTGCGTAATCTCTGTCCTTCTGTGCTATGGCTGTCAGGAGTGAAGGGTGGTGATAGTGAGTTGGTGGGGTAGGGAGGCTGACACCCAGCCCCAGATCATCCAGATAGGGTGTCTTTGGGAAAAAACACTTCACTCCTCTGTCTTCCCAGTTTGTGAAACCCCTTCTGGACAATGGCATCCTCCATGGGAATGTCCTTTCCAGCATGCTGCACACACTCAGCACCTGCAGTCATACGGGACTGCTGCTGGCCTCCAGATGGCCAAAGGGTCACCCTTTGACTGCTCAGCATTACATTGGACACCAGGCCTCTTTCTTCGCCCAGGCCTGATAATTCTAGACTCCTTCTACTGTGAGTTTCACAATCCTGAATTTTAAGTAAAGTACCTCAGATTATTTATATACATTGACCCACTGGCGAAAGAGCAATGTCTGACTCTAATAAAGCACCCAATTAATAGCTCAAGAGAAGAAAGGTTAATAAAAGAACATCTAGAGACTCTAGATGACCTCAGGTCTCCAGGCTCAACCCCACTACTGGAAACTTTTTTCTCATTGAGGGGAAACTCACACAACATAAATTAACCATTTAAAGTGAACAATTCAGTGGCATTTGGTACATTTGTAATTTTGTGCAACCATTACCTCTATCTAACCCTGAAAGATTGTTATCATCCCCAAAGGGAGCCCTGTACCTTGTAAGGGCTGTTGTTGTTCCCTTCCCCTTTCACCCCAGTCCTGGGCAACCACTAATGTGTTTTCTTTCTCTATGGATTTACCTATTTTGAGCACTTCCCATAAGTGGAAACATACAATATGTGACCAATTCTGGCTGGCTTCTCTCACTTAACATGTTTCCAAGGTTTTTCCATGTTGTAGCATGTACCAGTGTTTCATTCTGTTGTTTGTTTTTTTCTTAGAGACAGAATCTCACTCTCTTGCCCAGGCCAGAGTGCAGTGGTGCCATCACAGTGCACAGTAACCTCAAGCTCTTGGGATCAACCTCAGCCTTCCCAGTACCTGGGATTACTGGTGTGTGCCACATTGCCTGGCTGATTTTTCTTTTCTTTTTTTTTTGTCCCCAAGCCAGGGGTCTCAGGCTTGCTCAGGCTGGTCTCGAACTCCTGATCTCAAGAGATCCTCCTGTCTCAATGTTTTATTCCTTTTTAAAGCTGAATAATTTTCCATTATATGACTATACCAAATTTGTTTATCCATTCATCTGTTCATGGAAATTTGTTTTTGCATTTTGGCTATTGTGAATATTGTGGCTATGAATGTGGATATACATATGAATGTTAAGTGTGTACCTATTTTCCATTCTTTAAATGTATATCTAGGAGTGGAATCACTGTGCCATATGATAAGTCTATGTTTAATTTTCTGAGGAACCAACATACTATCTTCCATACTGGCTACACCACTTCACATTTCTGCCAGCAATGTAGAGGATTCCCATTTTTCCATAACCTCACCAATGCTTATAGTAGAACCTCCATAGCGGACCACCTCCCTACACTGACCACCTCCTTAAATTGACCTAATTTTCATAGACTGGACAGGAACCATATGTATGTTTTAGTACCGTAGGTCTATTTTCTTATATTGACCATCTCTGAATGTCGACCAGTTTGTTATAGTTCCTTGGGTGTTCAACTTACGGAGGTTCTATTATATTTTCCATTTTTTAAATTACAGCCACCCTAGTGGGTGTGAAGTATCATCTCATTGCAGTTTTTATTTGCTTTTCCAAGAGCTTTTCTCAAGTGATAGATGACACTTTGTTCTTGATTCCTTGATGAGAATCCTGGGAAATAGGAGGTGGGCTAAAAGCCATGTCCTGATTCTCAGGGAAAAGAAAGAAACAAAGAAAGGAAGAAAGAACAGTGGACTCCAGAAACTCTAGCCTTCAGTCCCCACACATCTGAGAAGGACGAGTAACCAGACGGAAGTATGAGGAAAGCTGTGCCCACAGATGAAGAGAGTGGGAACCAATTTCCCTAGTGGACTCAGGGCCATGTTGCTGCAATAGTGAGTCTCCACTTCAACCTGGTCTTTCACTGTGTGCACGGGACAGAGAGGTGGGGTATGTTGTGGATGAGTGGGGTCGCTCTGGGATGCACCACCTCCAAGATGAGCCCAGGTTGCGGGGCTCTGCATATAGGTTTCCAAGTATCAGGGACTCCTGGAAAAGTTAGGGTGCAGCATGTAGTGGTAGTTGCTCAGGGAGTCATGTGGGGAGTTCTGGGAGCCCTCGGCTGCCCAGAGATGACTCGACTGCCTAAGAAGGTGGGGTTGAGTTGGGACTGTATTTTGGGCTGCATCCAAAAAATGGACAATGCGTGCCTGAAAAGGGGCCCTCTGGGTGAGTGGCAGCTTACTAGAAAGCTTGTTGATTCAGCTAAGTGATGGTCTGCGTGAGGGTGACTGTCAAGGAGCTCATCTAAGGGGTGAAGCCACTAGTGAATATCCAGTACCAGGGTGGAATCAGCAGTGATGACTACATTCTCAGGACAGTGGGTACAGTGCCAGCCCCTGGAGGGAGTCCCAGGACAGACTGTCCCCCATAGGCAGCCTGCCATGGGTGGGGCACCCTGAGCCTCCTCTACCCCTCCCCCCACCTCCTATGACCATCACACATGCTGTCTGCCTCTTTGTGTCTCCAGCTCACACCTGGCTACATTTCCAGACTCCACTTTCACTTGTGGTCTCCGCTTGCTCTTTCCTAGCTATGGCGCCTCCTCTACCTGGCCACATGGTGATGGTTCCTCCCTCTGCTCTTCTGTTCCCCCCACATCAAGTGGCACAACCCCAGAACTTTTTGCACCTGTCCCCCGCCTGCCACGCAGCTTTTCTGTGCACCACCTGCACCACAGGAGGAGCTGGAGAGGGACCCCAGGCCAGTCCCCCCGCCTCCTGGAAGCCAGAGGTAGAGATATCAGCTGGAGGAGAGCGCTGCTGCTATACTGCTGGCTGCACAAGGAGGCCCCTGTCTTCCCACACACACGTGTGGGGTCCCCCCTACCCTCAACCAGTTGTGGTCGATGTGGTGGCCAGCACCCCTCTCAGCTGCTCACCTAGCCTGAATAGACCCTGGAGACAACAACTTCACAGCACTGCGCCTCTCACCGCTGAGTTAGGCACAGAGCTCATGTGTGGAGCCGAGCAGATTTAGCTCAGCTTCAAGAGCAATGTTTTCAACCTTTTTTGTTGTTGTTGTTATTTCACAGCACATTTGAACCTATAGTTAAACTTTCATAGCACACTTAAATTATGCTGATCAAAAAAAAAAAAAAGAGTTAACAAAAAGTATATACTTACTACGCTTTGACCTTCTTTCAACAATAATTTAATTAACAATCTCTAAAAATTTTTGTGGCACACCTAACATCCTCTCACCGCACACTGGTTGAAAATCACTGCTGTAGAGTCAGATTTGTTAGGCTTGAAAGTAGGTTGATGTAGCCTTGGACAACTTATCCTTTCTCTGCCTCAGTTTCCTCACATGTAAAGGAGTAATAATAACAGTCCTCAGCTATAGAGCAGTTGCAAGGGTTAATAAGACAGTACATGGAAAGTTTGTAGCCCTGAGCCTATTGTAGAAGAAAGAGGGACTTGAGTTATCTTTTAAAACTAGTGTGTGGAACAGTCTGAACTTAGTGAGGATCAAACAGGAAACAGCTTCCTCTTCCCCAGTCCCCACCTTCAAGTAAGTCCTTTCCATCTTCCTTCTCTGAGCTTTCTCAACATCTCCAGCCACCTCACCTCAGTCTTAAGAGGTGAGCAATCATAAGAAAAAGTCTGATTCCTATCAAAATGTCTCACTTTCAGGTATTGAAGATTCTAATTCAGTCTGGATCAAAATTTGAATCTCAACCCAAGACAAACTCCCTCCTTCCCCAAACCCCAGCTCAGACTGAGCCAGAGGCTGGGCTAGGGTTGGGTAGAGGCATCATCTCTCATTTTCCTAGTTCTTTCTCTTTTTTCCTCTTTCTTCTGGCTATTCCAGAGGCAGGACAGGGGAGTGGAGATTAAAGAAAGTAAGCAAAAGGTCCTTTTTCCTTTTAACTTAAACTAGTTCTGCTGCTGCAGTCCTCACATGTCAACCAGCCAGATGCTGGCTCTCTTAAGGACCATGTTTTGTGGATTCTTCATGAGGACATGTACACTGCATACTTTCTTAACCTGGGAGGTACATCCTTTGGATAATCTCTTTCAAACCCTCTTTACTGAGTTGTATTCTGATCTATGCCTGCCCCTTCTCTGTCTCTCTCTGTGTCCCCAGAGGCTGACTCTTATGGATGGCACCTTTTGGGTTTCCTTGCTGGCTGACATCTGGGCTCAGCCCATGGAGGGCCCAGCAGGGGAGTGGAGGGCAGAAGGAGATGGGGGTCAGAGGCTGCGCCTGGCAGTAGGACGGCTTCTCAGGACCACAGTTCTGGCTGGCCATCCTGCCTTCCCAGCACCAGCCGTCACTGGACTCAGGTGACTCTGATCCATCCCCTATACCCTTCACTTGTGGAGTGAGCATGGCTCCCTGTTCAAGGTACCTAGTTCCTGGGTACCTTGACATCCTACCTGAAGTAGTGTCATCAGGAAAATTCTTCAAAAAGCAACACATAGAGAGGGATATCAGCACTGTCTAGCGGAAATGCAGGAGTGTTTGTAAGAGATGCCTCAGTCTTTTATAAGTACTTGCACAGTGACCAAAAGACTTAAATAGACATTTCACAAAAGAATGTATCCAAATATCCTCCTTCATGTATTTCATAAATGTATGGAATGGGGCTCAACCTTGCTAGTCATAAAAAAAAAAAAAAAAAAAAAACCAAGTATGAGATATGGCTGCACACTCTAGTGAATAGCTAAAATACAAATGGTGGATGACTCCAAGTGTTGGTGATCACAACATCATGTAGCAATCAGAACTCTACTGCGCTGCTAGTGAGGGTATAAGGTGGTATGGCCATTTTGGAGAAATCTTTGATGTGTCAGCTAATGCTGGACATACACAGCTATCCTACTCCTAGGAACACACCCAACAGAAATGTGTACATGTGTTCACTAAATGGAATGTACTAGAGCATCTATAGCATTCGTATTCATTAATAATAGCCCCAAACTGGACACTGTGCCCTGTGTATTAACAATAGAATGGACAAATAAATTGCGGTATAATCACTCAGTGGAATACAACACAACAACAAAAATATATGGTCTAAACTGACAGGTAACAACATGCATGAATCTTACCAACATAATGTTGAGTGAAGGAACATAAATATGTTATCTGATTCCATTTATGTAAAGTGTAAAAACAGGCAGAGCTAATCTTAGCTGTTAGAAGCAGAGCAGTGTTTATCAAGAGTGAGTAAGGGCTGAAAGAAAAGATGAGGGGGAGTTTCTGAGGACCTGGATTAGGTCTGTTTTCTGATCTGGGGGCTGATAACTCCATTTATGAAAGTTCATTGAGCTGTACACTTGTAATATGTGCACTTTTCTGCATGCATTTTGTACTTCAGTAAAAGAGATCTCTTTGTTCTTTTCAAAAAGTGGTGCTATAAGCCATAGACAATGACCATTAACTCTTGCCTCACACAAATGTAGAATTGGCTTGAAGGAGATTACAGACCTAAATTTCAGAGCTGAACTATGAAACTTTAAAAAGAAAAGGGAATATCTATGATAATTTGCATTAGGCAAAAACATATCAGCTACAACACAAATGGCATAGAGTATAAAGGAAAACATCGATAAAAAAGGAATCATCAAAATGTTAAAACTTTTACTCCTCAAAAGACACTGTTAAAAAATGAAAAGGCAAACCACAGACTGAAAGTATTTGCAAAGTACATGTCTGTCAAAGGACTTGCATAAAGAATTATTATAACTCAATAAA
The DNA here is from genome assembly GCA_963574655.1 of Perodicticus potto. Lineage (NCBI taxonomy): Eukaryota > Metazoa > Chordata > Mammalia > Primates > Lorisidae > Perodicticus > Perodicticus potto. The sequence goes on from CAUYRH010160119.1 coordinate 28,779, forward strand.
AAGATGAGAAACTCAACCAAAAAAAAATTACACAAAGAATTCTTAAAACTCAAAAAGATGAACAACTCAAAAAACTTGGCAAGAGACTTAAATAGACACTTCACCAAAGATATACGGATGGCAAGTTAGCACATGAAAGCACTCAACATCATTAGTCATTAGGGAAACACAATTAAACACAAATTAAATACTCATGAGATACACCTGTTAGAATGGCTCAAATCCAAAATGCTGACAATAGCAAGTGCTGACAAGAAGGGAGAGCAAGGGGAGCTCTCATAGCTGCTGGTGAGAATGCAAATTGCTACAACCACTTTGGAAAAAGGTTTGCCAATTTCTCACAAAGTTCAACATATGTTTACTGTATGAGCCAGTATTTTAATCACTAGATATTTACCCAAGAGAAATGAAAACATACATATACACAAACACTTGTATGTAGATATTTATAGTAATTTTATTCATAATTACTAAGAATAGAAGCAAATCAAAAATATCCTACAACAGATGAATGGATAAACAAACAATTGTACATCCATACAATGGAATGCTACCTAGAAATACATAGAAACAAGATACTAATATATGCAACAACATGGATGAATCTCAAAAATACCTGCTAAGTGAAGGAAGCCAGATACAAAAGGGCACATACTCTATGATTCCATTTACATTATGATCTAGAAAAGGCAGAACTATAGGGACAGGGAGCACTTTTCTGCATCCATTTTTTACTTCAGTAAAAAAGATCTCTTTGTTTTTTTCGAAAGTGGTGCTGTAAGACAGAGAATGAACATTAACTCTCACCTGCAATAAGTTTAGAATTGGCTGATCAGTAGTAGCCAGGAGTGGTAATAAAAGGGAACTGCAAAACGGCATGAGGGAATTTTGGGGGAGAGGGTAATGTAAGTGTTCTAGATCTGTTTTCTGGTAGCTATTACATGACCTTACACATTTGGAAAAACTCATTAAACAGGGCACCTAAAAGGATGAATTTCATTTTAAATAAATTTTATCTCAATAAACCCAATTTTAAAAAATCTCTTTATTTGAAGCATGCAAGGTAAATTTCTCCTAGGTCCTCGATTAACAAGTTCCATTTCCTTCTGTACCTAGCAGGCCTGTAGACCATCTGTGCAGGTCTCCTCAGCTGGCAGACTGCCTTCCAGGACAGGGCATCTCTAGGATGCCTCATGCAGCACCTTCTGCTGCTGCTTCTAGTGCCCTGCCCCACCCAATGGCTGGAGCGCAGGTCATCCTGCCACTGCTCTCTGCTCTCTGCCCTCACCCTGAAACCTTAGCTACTCTTTCTTCTTGGAGGCCTCTAGAAGAGAAGCAGGCATTATTCTGTCATGCTCATTTCTACTTTCAAACACCTACCAAATATCTCCCAGGAATATTTTCATCAAGGACTGCTCATTAATTGTACCAGGTGGGCCTATGTGTAACCAGGAAATGCCAAGCCCATCACCACCCCACACAGGCACCTGATCTCTAAGGGGATCTCTCGGTACCACTTCATTTGGTTTGAGGTACACCTCTCAGCACTCCCACCATGTAATGCCCCACTGTTCCCAAGTTCCCCACCTAACTCAAAACTTCTAAATTCCTCACATACCCTTTATAGTTGGTGACTGATGCCACTAGATAAGAATTACAAAGTCAATTTAGACTTCTTTGCAAACCTAAAATAAATTTCTTGTAGCTAGATGCTGGGAGCTCTTTTAAAAATGAGGGATGTGCTTTGTTCCCGTTGTCCTTGACTTTGGGGCCTTAGCTAAAATCCAAATACTCCAATGGCTAACAGTCAATGCCCCAGTTTGCTCTCTCCTGTTAGTGTATCCACAGAAACTCCTGTGACAGTCATCAATTGTCATATGGTTTTCAAAAATAGCTGGTCAGTGGTTTGAATTAGACCAGACAACTTGTTTTAGAGGGTTGCAGTTAATAAATAATGACCGCAGTGAATCTGAACTAAATCCTAACCATTTCCTGCCGGCTTGCTGGACTCTGCCTGCATTAAAGAATTTGTGTCCACAACATCTCTAATGCAGGCATGAAAGGGAGAGACCAAACGTTCATGCAGAAAATGCTCTCCTAAAAATATTTGTCTGTCGTGGTCACAGGAGTGTAATCCCAGAGAAGTCAGCCTTCTATGACATTGCAACATTCAAAGGAATGTTTTTTAAGTTGATTACATCTGGTTGCAGGCTCCTCCATGAAAAAGGTTGCAGCTCTGGAGTAGCTGGACAGAAAGAATCTACCAAAGTCATGACTTTGTCACTTAAAATTTGATGGGACCCCCTCCATCTTGACAAGACTAATGTCTTCTCTGATGTAGTTGAGAGGCCTCGCTTCTTTGGACTTGTGCACAGGGAGACGGCTAAGGACAGGGGTGGCCCTCAAAGAGTCATCCACTCCAAACTCAGATGAGAGTTAGGGGGCATGAACTGAAGCAGCTCAAGAAGCAGTAACAATTCTTCCCAGGTGGCCATAAAGGCAGAGGGAGAACCCTAGAGGCCTCAAAAAGTGAGGGAGACACACACCAAAGTGCCAGTGGGATTGTTAGGTAGCTAGCAAGGAACCTCCAAGACTCCCCTAAGGTACAAAGTCAGTGTGTTGCTTTGGTGCTGCCTCCAGTGATTGCCCCACCTGGGAAGAAGGACAAGGGTAGGCCCCACATTGGAGTTGCCCACTTTAATCCTATCCCTAGCAACTAACTACCACACCTCAGGAGAAAGAAGAATGGCCCCCAAGGGCCAGGCAGCCCAAGAGTAATAGGATTTGGAAAGTGACATAGAGTTAATTTTCATTAACTGTCCATCAAAGAGTTTCTGTGGTAATGTCTGATCCATGAAAAGGGGCCAATCCAGACAGTATAAAACAGAACCCAGACCATTACCTATCAGATCTCAATGGCGTTGCCTATGATGAATGCAACTTGCCCTGTAAACCTATCTCTTGCTCTTGCTCAGTGAACCCTATCTTTCTCTTCCTCAACTTTGTTTCATGCTTGCCTTGCTTTGATGGGTCTGGTCATTCTTCATCCAAGAGCACATCAAGAACCAATGACACAAATAACCACCTGACAGGATTCCCACCAGAAGACGTTTTAGTTGCACCACCATGCCGTCTGCTTCTGTCTTGTTCTTTCCCGGCATGATCATTTGCCAGGTATATACAGCATCCTCAAACACTTTTCATGCCCACTGGCAAATCAATCCATTTAAAAATGGATTCCATTTCAAGTACGAATGGGAACATTTGATAAGCAGAAGTCAGATGTCTCGTTGGCCAAGCCCATCTCTTCTCAGGCACTTGGGCCCTCCACGTTGGCACATGAGGAGTGGTGTCACCATCCTTTGTCCTCACAATTCCAGCTGTTTCCTCTCAATTAAGACCTGGACTTGTTCAGTCAATACACTTGCTACTTAACTAGTTATTGGCAACCTCTTGGATGACTAAGCAAGTGGTATATAAGACTGAATTTACTCTTTTAAGTGTAAATACTTTCTAGCCAAGAAAAAAAAAAGAGATGAAAAATCAGATGTTGAAATCCATAGGAATTTGAGTTGTGTTCAGTTTCCCCACTTTGGATTTCTGATCCCATGCAAGGTGGGCCCAGGGAGAAAAATGAACACATTTCCTCTAGGGCTGCTGACAAGGATTTCTCCTTTCTATTCTATGCTTTGCTGTGTTTTGGTTTGGTTTGTTTTTAAAACACCTATCTGATCAACCCCCACCTCCTTCACTCCCAACTTCCAGACAAAGTCCAAGGATCTGTTCAGGGCACTCAAAGCCTTTCACAAGCACACTCCATATACTATGCAACATAATCAGTTGCCCACGCTCTGTCCTGGTTCTCAGCCTCACCCCACAGCCCACCCAACCATCAAACAGGCTAAATGCCCTTCAAGAGCTGCCCATGATGGAGTACCAATGTGACCTCCCTATTACTCCCTTTCCCACCCTGGGCCTCCATCAGCACCTCCAGCACCCTCCCTTGGAAGCAGCTATTTCAGACTCCCTTGTCACAGAGTACATGTTTCTGTGTAACCTGGGTGTCAGCTGAGGCTGAAAACTTAGCTGGTCTCCCATTCTACATTTTGACAGATATTTGATGCTTTCCTTAAGATGTCTATGTCAGAGTTCTTCCAAGGGCCCTGGTTTCCTGCTCCTGTCACCTGTGGGACCTGTTCCGTGCCTCTGCCCTGCGTGGCCCCAGAAATGCAATCCAGCCTTCTTCACTAGAG
>CAUYRH010160124.1:0-13302 GCA_963574655.1 Perodicticus potto
AACAGGATCAGACCGAAAGAACAGACGCAACCACTTGCCCAGTCTCTGCCGCTTTTGCCTTCCTCAGGGTGTCCAGAAGCCTCATGCTGTCTCCCTGTGTCCCCAAGGGGAAGTTCCTGGGTAGATCCCACCTGCCAGAGATGACTGAAGTCCTCTCTCCCAGTCTCACCGTGCCCAGCTGCAAGGAAGCTGTTACTCGGCTGCCATCTTGCTCCGCCTCCCTAAAATTCTTTCTTGAGTAAGTATTTTGGTAAAAGGCAGGGTGGGGAGAGCTCGGGGATACTCATTTCCCCAAAGAAGCTCTTCAAGGACTGTGATAATCACAACATACTGAATAATTTGTTCTTATAAGAGATGGTTCTTTCCTTGAATCTCCCATATCATCTTTTATTTTCTCAATGTCTTGCATTTCTCAAAATGAAAACTCAAAAATGAATTTAGTCAATGGCTCGGCGCCTGTAGCTCAAGCAGCTAAGGCGCCAGCCACATACACCTGAGCTGGCAGGTTCGAATTCAGCCCTGGCCCACCAAACAACAATGATGACTGCAACCAAAAAATAGCAGGGCATTGTGACGGGTGCCTGTAGTCCCAGCTACTTGGGAGGTGGAGGCAGGAGACTCACTTGAGCCCAGGAGCTGGAGGTTGCTGTGAGCTGTGATGCCACAGCACTCTACCGAGGGTGACAGTTTGAGGCTCTGTCTCAAAAAAAAAAATGAATTTAGTCAAGAAAACAAGAAACCGTACATGAAATGTGGCATTTTGGAAGTTGGAGTGGATTACAAAACAAATGAATAGAGTTACTTTTCATGAGTGTGGTGTTTTTTTGTTTTTTGAGAGACAGAGTCTCACTCTGCCACCCTGGGTAAAGTGCTGCGGCGTCATCAGAGCTCACAGCAACCTCTAACTTCTGGGCTCAAGGGATCTTCCTGCCTCAGCACCCAGGCTAATTTTTCTATTTTTAATAGAGACGTATGTCACTCTTTCCCACCTGGTCTCAAACTCCTGAGCTCAGACAGTCCACCCACCTTGGCCTCCCAGTGTGCTATGATTACAGGTGTGAGCCACTGTACCCTACTCAGGTATGTATTTTGTTTTTGTTTTATGGATATAATTAACATAACCATAAATTCACCCATTTAGAATGTACATCTCAAAGGTTTTTAGTCGATTCACAAAGGTGCACAACCTTTACTGCAATCAATTTTGGAATATTTTTATATCCCCAAAAGTCACTCCCCTAGCTCCCAAACCCTGCTACACCCCCAGCCCCTGGAACCACTAATCTACTCTCTGTCTCTATAGATTTGCCCATTCTGAACATTTCATAAAAACCAATCGTATAATATGTGGTCTTTTGCGACTGGCTTATTTCACTAATGATTTCAAGGTTCATCTGAATTGTAGCATCTATCAGTACTTCATTCCTTTTAATAGCTGAATAATATTCCACTGTAAGCATCTACCACATTTTGTTTATTCATTCATCAGCTGATGAACATTCACGTTGTTTCCATAAGCAGCTCTTATGAACAATGCTGCTATGAACTTTTATGCACGGTTTTCGTGTGGGCATATGTTTTCATTTCTTTTGGGTACATACCTAGGAATTGAACTGTTGGGTTAAATGATAGAGGTGTGCTTACTTCCTCTCCCTGGCAGAACACAAACATTCCTAGGGAAGGGTCTGAGCATTCACCTCCTGGCCCAGTGCTGTGCACACCAACACCTATTAAATATTTATTGACTCTAATAATGAATCTAATGAATACACGAATATTTGTAATTTTAACATGGAACATTGGTAAAGAATTGCAAGGCTAGACAGGTGCCATGAATAAAATGAATCTTAAACCACCCCCAAATCTCGTATCAAAAACTTACCTCCTCTTCCGTTAAATGGTAACAATACTTTATAGACTTTCAGGAGAAATTGTTTTCAGGCCTCGGAAAAACCTGCCCCCATGGTGGGCACTCGGTCAATGCTGTGTAGCTCATCTCAAATCAATCAAATGTCTGGCCTTCTATGAAATATATTCAGTTTTAACTTGAAAATCATGGATTTTCATCTCACCTTCAGCTCTGTCTTTCGCTGTCCAATGTGAGGTTGTTACACCTGTGTATATATTCATAACGTCACAACAACTAGTTTAACTTTTTTTTTTTTTTTTTTGTGGTTTTTGGCCGCGGCTGTGTTTCAACCCACCACCCCCAGCATATGGGGCCGGCGCCCTACTCCTTTGAGCCACACCCCCAACTAGTTTAACTATTGAAAAGAGATGACTAATCTAGTAAACCTTGCTCTCAGGATAAGGATTAGGGGTGCCACCGCCCTGATTCTGCCTGGCCACATCCTCATGTGTCTGGCAAGTCATGCCCAGGGAACTACATCCCCTTCAAGTCTGTGCAATTACACTTTTGCCCTTCGGGAGTATAATCAATATTTTTTAAAAACATAGTTTTTCTATTGTCAAATAGACTCACTCTGTGTACCTCTTTTTAGAGTATTGGTCTTGAGATCACTTAAGGACAAAAACCAAATGACAGAGTTCTGTTTATTTTAATATTACACTTAAATGTTAGAGTATAAAATAGACATGGAATTAAATCCTTACAATGATGAATTTAATGTTATTGACTAGGATTTTTTCCACACTAAAATGAGTTTCAAATGACAGACTCTAACTTTCAGAATATAAATGCATTTCAGTTATTTTCAAGTACAAAACTCAAGCTATAATAGAAAAATATCGTTTCTAGAGGCTGGGCACAGTGGCTCATGCCTGTAATCCTAGCACTCCAGGAGGCCAAGGTGGGTGGATTGCCTGAGGTCACAAGTTTGAGTTCAGTCTAAGCAAGAGTGAGACCCTTGTCTCTAAAAATAACTGGGTGTTGTGGCGGGCACCTGTAGTCCCAGCTACTGGGGAGGCTGAGGCAAAAGAATCATTTGGGCCCAAGAGTTTGAAGTTGCTGTGAGCTATGATGCAATGGCACTCTACCAAAAGCAACAAAGTGAGACTTTGTCTCAAAAAAAAAAAAAAAATCACCCATCAGTTTTGCTGTACCAATCAGGATAAAAATAGTATGTAATCAGTATGTTGACTCAACACTCTAGAAATTGCTAGCCTTAGTCTATTATGCGCACAGTACAATTTCTGTAAATGAAGGATACTTCTAAAACAGTTGAAACTTTCTAACTTGATGAATAGGCTTTTTTTTTTACAATCTTCCTTGCACTATTAATTTATTTATTATCCACCTTCTTTTAATGAGTAGAACAGAGGAGACTTCTCATTACCTGTTGGTGAACAAATCCCCAATTAGCACAATGAGAACTACCATATTTTATTGCAGAGGTCAACAAATACTCTAAAAGTTCCCAATTTGCGGTGGCATTTGACAATTGACAGACATGCCATGGTCTGGGTGATTACCAACAACCGAATCTTACAATCAGCCTTTCAGTTCTCTGCCCTTCCATGCCGCCACCTCCAAGAATTACAACCAGGGGTCTTCTATCCCTCCTTGGAGGGCAGGGATATGGAGTTTACAACTTGGAACGGACCCCCTTGGAAAATGAAGCCAATTCTTACGTGAAGAAGAGCTGGACTAAGGCAGGGCCTGAAGACCTCGCATCGGTCCTCACGCACAGCACCGACAAGGCTTAACTGGGTAGCACCCCAGGAGACTACAGGCATTGAAAAATATATTTATTTATTTATTTATTTATTTATTTATTTATTTATTTATTTCACAGTTTAAGGACATCTTCACTGCAATCTTTTACCAGCTATTATTATTTTTCAATGAGAAGGGGAGGGGAAAAAACCCAAGCAGTCAGAGGGATGTGGGTGTGTTTTCTGCAACGTATAAGATCCGGAGGAGAAAAAAATTCATCCAAAATGTTCTCAGTACAAACGTTGGCAAAACAGCGCTCTCTCGCTTTTTCTCATTTTTTAACTGAACTTTGTAATAGGAGAAATTCTCTCACAAGATTATGTTCCTGAGCCAAGTTTAGGCAGAGGAAAATTTTTCCAGCATGTCAAGAACGAAGCTGACATTCCATTAAGAAGAAAAATGAAATAATAATCATAATAACGCTGGAAGCAGAAAGTAAAGGAGGGGCAGGCCCCGGAATTCAGAGGGAGCTTTAAACCCCAGACGGGGCGGGCACGGAGAGCGAGCGCAGGAGCCCGCGGCCGGAGCTCCCAGCCCCCGCGGACGTTTCCAAGCCCAAAGTTACCAACATCCTTTTCCCTCCGAGCAAGTGCCGGGTCCGGAGGCCTCCTCTCCCGCCTGCCTTCGCGGAGCTCCTCGGCCCGAGAGAGGACGCCGCTGCCGCAGGTGCTGCCGAGGGGCGCGGGCGCGGCCCAGGGGACCCGGCCCTGGGGACCCGGCCCCGGAGGTAGGAAGCTGGGGCGGACGCTCCCGCGGTCATTTCGCAGGATCCGGCCTGGACCTCGGTGTCCCCTCGCGTGGGCGTGTGCCCGGCCCAGGAGGACAGGGCGAGGCTGGGGCGAGGTCAGACGGCGCTTTTCGCGTTCTCTTTCCAGGTCTAACTTTAATGCGTGGGTCTCTGCAAGTACGACTTTTGTCTGGTACGGGAAGTGTTCGTGGCAGAATTCTGGGAAGTAGATAGGGTGAATCCCCTGACATTTCTGTTTCTTTCTTTCTTTTTTTCCTGAGTCCTTGAAATGTCAAAGAGCAATCAGAAATGAGAGAATTGATGAAAGGTCTGAGAAGGGCATTTTCACCACATGAACCGGGGCCTTGCTGTTTCCCGGGACCTGGATGGATCATGAGTTCTTCTGGCCCAGGCTGCTCTGCCCTTCTGTCCCCACCCCCAGCCACCCACTGCCCTGGGGACATAAGCCTTTTGTCCCCCAAGTGTGGGGGTGGGACTCCGGCCCTCGAGGGCCAGTGCTGTGTTTTGTGGCCCAGCCGTGTCTGTCTGTAGGGAGCTGCCTGGTCTATGTGGGAGCCCATGTGTGGCCCTGGGCTTCGTTAGGAACGCACTGCTCCCAGTAGCTGGTGCCTGGAAGGTTAGCCTTGGCTCTGCACATGCTGACATTGGACTGACTCATAAAACTCAGCATGGCTTCTGTGCAAGGAGTACTTGAAAGTTTAGGAAGCAGTGGAAGCATTTCAAGTGCCCTTTCTCTGAATTCCTATGGCTCCTACTGTCTTTGTACCAAACATTTTGTTCCTCAGCTCCCTGTTGGCTTCACTGTTCTCTGACAGGCTATGTAAATGAGGAAACAAATTGAACAAAATAGAGATTACCTTACTTGTTGGTGATCCTAAGGCAGGATACTTGCTGGGCACCAGCCAGGTGGCAGGTGCCATTCTAAGGGTGGTTGATACAATCCTAATCATCATTCTCCTTTTACAGATGTGGAAACTGAGGCTGGAGATACAGCTAGCTGTGTCAGAGGAGGGATCTGAACAGAGGCAGCCTTGGTCCTGGTGCTGCTCTACTCTGAAACCCAAAAGACTGGGGTTTGAATCTTGGTTCCAGCACTGTCTAACTGGGTGACTTGGGACAAGTTAAATGCCCCCAGCCTCAGTCTCCCCATCTGTAAAGTAATAATAAGGCCAGCTTACAGAAGTGATGTGAGAAGGAAATTCATTTTACATGATTATTTTACTGAAGGAGGTGAAGAATGCAAACATGCCCTTTCTGGTCACTGTGCAGTGTAACTGATGGGGGGTCCCTTTCAACTAGACAGCCTGAGAGTTCTGTAGAAGGTGGACGTAGTGCCTCATTAGAATTTATACCTTCCATGAGGGACACTAGAGTTCACTTGTCAGCAGTCAAAGTCTGTGGCTGCCAGGCTGCTAGACTAAATTTCATGCAGGCAGGGTTTACATCTTACACACATTTGTTTCTCTTAGAAAACAACTCTCAGGGCCTGGTGCAGAGGCTCATGCCTGTAATCCTAACACTTTGGGAGGCCGAGGTAGGTGGATCTGTTGAGCTCAAGAGTTCAAGACCAGCCTGAGCAGGCCCAGCATGGTAGCTCATGCCTGTAATCCCAGCACTTGGGAGGCTGAGGTGGTGGATTGCCCTGAGCTCACAAGTTTGAGACCAGCCTGAGCAAAAGCGAGACTCCGTCTCTAAAAAACAGCCAGGCGTTGTGGCGGGCGCCTATAGTCCCAGCTACTTGGGAGGCCGAGGCTTAAGCCCAAGAGTTTGATGTTGCTGTGAGCTGTGACGCCATGGCACTCTACCGAGGGTGACAAATAAATGTCTCTCAAACTGTGATCCAAGGACATCATTGATCTTCAGAAAGCTCGCAGGGTCCCCTTTGGGAAGGAGTTCAACATGGAACCGGTGGGTGCATTAGGAGGCTCCTCTTCCCACTTCCAACAAAGTAGCACCGTCCTTGCCTGACTTTTATGTTGAGACTGCCTGTTGAAAGAGATTGTTTTAAACATTTACAGAACTGCTGATCTGGAAGAAGTAGTGCTTTGCCTAGACCGAAAATGACCACTTAAAGAACGGAGGTGATACTGAAAGGAGTTTCTCACGTCCCCTGTTTAGGCTCTTCCCTCCTATCTGCCTCCTTTAGTGACTGTCTCCTGTCCTGGGAACCCTCTGGAAGTATCATGCCAAGTGTGAGCTGGTTCTGGGAGTGAGCTCTTCCATCTCAAGCAGGCGGCAGGGACTTAACAAAGGGCAGAGCCCTAGAGAGCTTGTATTACAACGTGGCCCCTTCTGAGCCTTTTCTGAACGTGCCCTTCTCATTCATGCTCACTCTTATGGACTATGCGCTCATCATAACAGCTAATTATTGATCTTCCCTAATGATAACAGCTTACTACTGAGCCGGGTGCTATGCTGAGCATAGTACGCAGAGGAGCTCCTGTCATGCTCACAGAAGCCCTGTAAGGTGGCTCTCAGTATGGTCCCCACTCTGCTGAGGTGGAACCCAAAGGAAGGAAATGACGGGCCCAAGGGCACCCAGCCCGTAAGTGGTGAAGGGAGGATTGCGGCCCACCCCAAGCATCTGAGCCACACTGCCTCGAGCATTTCTGCAGCCCTGTGTGACAGAGGTAGAGGATATTGCTGTGAGCGTGGCTCTTTCATACTTTTGTGTTTTATGGAAGAATGCCCCTGAGAATAGTCTGGGAGGAGCAGAGTCCCAGGGCTGGGACAGAATGTTCTGTGGAAGGAAGAGCCCCTGTGTTTAAGCAGAGCTAAGATTCTTGTCCAAACTGCATTCCAATAAACTCCACTTCCTCTTTGAGAGTTGGTGTGGTTGAATGGGAAACAGCCAGGCTCTGTAGCCAAACTGCCTGGGTTCAAATCCCAGCTCAGCTGTCTAGGTCATTTCAGGCGTATTGTGTAACCTCTGTGCCTTAGCTTCTCCAAAATAATGATATCCTCTGTGGAGGGATGAAAATAATGCACAAAGATATTATGATGATAAAATGACTTAATCCACAATTAGAACTGTGTTTGGCATGTGGTAAGCGCTCAACAAATACATTATTGTGTGTAAAGAGGTGACTAAATTAGCCCAAGGAAAAGTCTAGTAGTTTGGTGGCCGTTTGGAAATAAGAAGTAACTGGTGTTTGAGACTATAAAATGGATACCGACAAACAGTATATAATTTCACTGTGCGCTAGGGAGGAAGATTGAGCCTGGACCCTAAAAAGCAGCCTCCCACCTACAGGAAAGAGTTTAGATGTCCTCCCAGAGATTAAAGAGGTAAAACTAAAAATATTTTTAAAAGTAGTCATTAGTTGCCAAATTAGATCCTTGGATGAAATAGAATAAGTGCAATTTATATAGCTTTGTAGTTATGAAAATTAGTGCCACCTCTGACCTATTGTTATGAAAAACAAAAGACTCTTGCCTTTTTTTGGTAAATGCCATTGGCTGAACCACTTGTATTTTTGGAAGGATGACTTTAGGATTTTAAACTGAGATATAAAATTTAAGACCTAAATATAGCTGATAGAAAGAAAAAAGAACATAAGGAGATCTCACGAAAGAATATTCTGGCTTTTTCAAAGAACAAATCTGAGGCTGAGCTCAGTGGCTCACACCTGTAATCCCAGCACTCTGGGAGGCCGAGGCAGGTGGATCCCTTGAGCTCAGGAATTCAGAGACCAGCCTGAGCAAGAGCAAGATCCTGTCTCTACTAAAAATAGAAAAACTGGCCAGGCATCATGGTGCACACCTGTAGTCCCAGCTACTTGGGAGGTTGAGGCAGGAGGATCACTTAAGCCCAAGAGTTTGAGGTTGCTGTAAGCTGTGATGATGTCATGCACTCTACTCAGAGTGAAAGAGGGAGACTTTGCCTCAAAAGAAAAAAAACAAAATCTGGAAGCACAGCCTAAGTCTGGATTAAATGTATAATGATCTTGAAGATGGTATGCATCAATTTGGCACTTCTACTGGAAGTCAAAGTAGATGAGAAATAAACCAGAGACTGATGTTGACTGAACACTTCCTAGTAGCCAAGCATTGTAAGCACCTCCGTGCCTCTTTGCGTTTGTTTTACCATCAGGACTGCCTGTCAGGTGAGTACTATTATCCGCTGTTTGCAGACCAGGATGACAAGGTTTAGAGAAGGAAGTGCTATGCACAGCAACAGATAGGTCAGGCGTCCTCAAACTTTTTAAACAGGGGGCCAATTCACTGTCCCTCAGACTGTTGGAGGGCCGGACTATAGTTTAAAAAAAAAAAAACTATGAACAAATTCCTGTGCACACTGCACATATCTTATTTTGAAGTAAAAAACAAAATGGGAACAAATACAATTCACACTGAAGCATGTGGCCCGTGGGCCGTAGTTTGAGGACCCCTGAGATAGGTGATAAGTGCAGGAGATGGGATTCTAATTTAGGACTACCTGATTTAGTCATGGGTGCTTTTTTTTTTTTTTTGAGACAGAGCCTCAAGCTGTCACTGTGGGTGGAGTGCCGTGACATCACAGCTCATAGCAACCTCCAACTGCTGGGCTTAAGCAATTTTCTTACCTCAGCCTCCCAAGTAGCTGGGACTACAGGTGCTCGCCACAATACCCGGCTATCGTTGTTGTTGTCATTGTTGTACCGTAGTTGTCATTGTTGTTTGGCAGACCCGGGCTGGATTGGAACCTGCCAGCTCCGGTGTATGTGGCTGGCACCTTAAACGCTTAAGCTACAGGCGCCGAGCCTAGTCATGGGTGCTTAAACCTGCCAGTCCAGTTCTAGCAATTGTAGTCCTCCCTGGCTTAAGCCATTTCCGTCCGTTTGAAGCGTCCTGCACATGGAGGGTGATGGCCGGAGCCATGACTCCTAAGCACTGGCACAGCTCCAGTGTGAGCTAGACGCTCTTGGGCACTTCGGAGGGCAGGGGCTGGAAGACGCACAGAGCGCCTGCTGGGAGGTGAGGTGCAGTCCTGTTGTGTCTTCTAAGCAAGACAAGAGCCCCAGGCAGCTCCAGAGGCCTGTCTTCTCTTCAGAAGCCTCCCTAGGAGGGATTGCTCCTTCCCTTTCTGCATCTCAGCCACTCCCGGCCTAGACAGAAAAGGTCTCAGCTGTGGACTCCCACTGAGTCCTGCTCTGCCTCTAATACCTTCAGGATCTCATATCCATAACAGCCTCCATAAGAGGCTCAAGCCTCTTATATATTTTTTTGGTCCATTGGAACCACTTTTGACCAGTGCTTGATTTTCAGCAAATTATTTGAAAATGATTAATCAACAAATCCATGCACTGGTGCAGCCCTGGTGGGAGACTTTGCGGCTTCCCTGTGACAGGGAACAGCAGGCTGGAAAGGCACACTCCTTTCTGAGGGTCTGAGGTCCAGGTTGCAAGCTTTTTGGGTGTTTTTATCTGAATTTCTATAACATTTATAGCATCAACCAACAGAGACAGCTCTAGGTGACAGTGTGAAGTATGTGTTACCTCAATCTTCAGTGCCCAGAGCCCCCCACTCTGTCCATTTCTCTTCCCTACAGTCTCTCTCCACTCAATTCTTGGCCTCTCACATTCAAGCTCACCTTCCTTTCTCATCTCTGTTAAGGCCTGTAGGCCCTTAATTCCCTGGATAACATTAAACTGCACATAGCCCAAGTGTGGATGTGCTTATAACAAGAATCAAATTGTTTTGCTAGCAACAGGATGACAATGGACTTTAGGAATTAGTTTGCAATTTGCGGAGTGTTTTAAAGATTTTGGAATATAGGTCCTCCTTAGCAACCCTCCCAATCACACACTATAAACTAGTGCTCATTTGGGGCCCAGCAGTCATTATGCAGGGTCCTAGTTTAGTAAGGGGAGGTGTTTGGGGGAAGGGAGGAAAGTCTGTTGCTTGCCCCCTTATCCCAGGCCACCCACAAGATATGAGGGTAGAAAAAAGAGATGGCTTCTCCTCCTTTTGCACTTTCAGCCCTGGAGAAGCAGTGAAGATACTTTCTTCCTTAGCTTCACTCTCCATTTTTAAGAGGACGTTCCAAAGAGATACAAGCAGATTGGAACCTTCCAAAAGCAGACACAATGCAGGCCCAAATGCCCCAAGGCAACAGGGAGGGCTCATTTGTTGTTCAACATGGGACTCTCCTGGACCCTTGGAACTGTCCATAGTTTGGCTTTCTGGCTAATTATTACCACCTATGTGGTTGCTGGGCCTGCCGGGCCTGCCCATGGACCTGTCAAGTTGCCAGCCAGCTGAAGGCTGCCCCAGCTGTGGCCATCTACTGGGGTGTGGGGGAAACAAACAGGCATGCCTGCTGACTGCCTCCTCGCCTCTCGCAGTTGGCTCTCCAGAGCCTGGTCTGGTTTTCACAGTGTCACTGCCCCTTTTCCAGGATGCTGGTGGTGTCTCTGCACACCACATGTGAAGGCAGCCTGCTCCTGCCCTTGGAGGAGGCCCCCATCCAGCAGGCGCTGCACGTGCTCACACAGACGCAGGGGCGCGTCATGGAAAAGAGAAGCTTGGATACATGTGCTTTAGTCAATAAACAGCTGTCAGGACTTGGGCAGGCATCAGCCAAGCCTGGGAAGGCATTTAGTCTGCTTCTAGAATCACCAGCATCAGAGCTGGAAGGGATCTTACTCTCTCTACTTGAAACATTTCATTTTACAGCTTTGGAGAATGAGGCCCAGAGAGGTGATGAGTTGCCCAAGGTCACAGAGAGGGTCGGGGCCTCTCTGTTTCGTAAAACAAACTGGTACGTGCAGATAGTCTTGAGAAGGAATTTAAGTTACGTGGGTCCTGGATATTTCCATTTGTCCTAATAAGCCGCTCTCCAGTATTCTCCACTTGCTGTGTGCCTAGAGGCTGGGCGGACCCACATTGTCGAAGTTGCCTTTCACTATATAGACCAGTGTTTTTAACCTTTATTTATCTCACTGTGCATTTGAACCTATAGTTAAACTTCCATGGCACACTTAAATTATGTTGATCAAAAAAAGAGTGAGAAAAAGAATATATTTACTGTGCTTTGGATGTCTGTCTGTCTTTTTTTTTTTCTTTTTTGCAGTTTTGGCCAGGGCTGGGTTGGAACCCTCCACCCCCGGTATATGGGGCCTGGGGCTGGCGCTCTACTCCTTGAGCCACAGGCGCCACCCAGTCTTTTTTTTTTTTTTTTGAGACAGAGTCTCATTTTGTTGCCCTGGGTAGAGTGCCATAGTGTCACAGCTCACAGGAACCTCAAACTCCTGGACTCAAGCAACCCTCTTGTCTCAGCCTCCCGAGTACCTGGGACTACAGGTGCCTGTGACAACGCCCGGCTATTTTTGTTCTTGCAGTTATCATTGTTGTTTAGCTGGCCCTGGCTGGGTTTGAACTGGCCAGCCTGGGTGTATGTGTCCTGTACCCTTCCCCCTGAGCTATGGACGCCTGTCTCTAAAAATAGCCAGGGTCTTGCTCTTGCTCAAGCCGGTCTTGAACTTGTGAGCTTAGGCAATTCACCCGCCCTGGTCTTCCAGAGTGCTGGGATTACAAACGTGAGCCACTGAGCCTAGCCTGAATGTCTTTCAAAAATAATTTAATTAATGGTTTAAAAATTTTTTTCAAGGTACACCAGTTGAAAATCACTGCAATAGACTCTAATTCTGTTATCTTTGGGGCTCCCTTACCCCTTGCTTCCAGTTAGATTCAGCTGGTGGAGAGTGAGTGCAGAGGGGAGTCAGCGGATGGAGGTGAGCTATGAGATGTGTGCCACTGGCTCCTTTCCTGCTGCTGCCTTTGGCCCCTGACTGGAGGCAGCAAGTTCAGGGCTGGAGCAGTGATAGCATCTCCTTCCTCTCCTTCCCCCCTACAGCCCTGAGCTACTGCACTCTCCCCTGCTGTCTTTGAAACCCTACCCAGCCCTTTGTGTACAGTCCCTTTTTTTAAACTCTCATATTGAGAAGTGTTACCTACCAGCATCCATATGGAGCTCTAAAGCAAAGACTGCCCCTTCCAGTAGTCCCCTATTTGGAAAAAGTGGCCAGGCCTTCATACTATTGCCTTGCTCAGCCATTGCATGGGGTCTGCCAGAGAAGACATCTCAACTCAAGAGCTGAGACAGACCATGAAGGCACTAACAGATGGAGGTTATCAGCCTGCCACATTCCTTGGAGCTGGGTTGCTAAAATAAATCCTTTCTTGGAGAGGTATCTGAGTGCTCCAACTCTGGGTCTGCCAGAAATATCTTTGAAATTCCAAGCGGAGGTTGGCTGACCACTGGTCAGGAATCTTGAACAGATGATTCCTCCATTGAATGGGACTTAGGACCAGACAGTCCCATTGGTTTCTTTCAGCTCTGGGGTATGGTGACCACTCATCATCCTTCTTTGATAAAGGTAACCCAGGCATTCCATTTCTCACATTAAGTCCATCTTGCTCAAACCTCTATTTTCTCTCCTTATCTTGACTCTCTCATGCCCTGCTGTGTCTGAACATTTCCTTTTCCCCAGGGACCACTTATAGAAGGACAGAGGAGCCAGAAGACAGGGTCTGTGGCTCTCACTTCTGCTGTCCATACCTTTTCTTTTCTTTTTTTTTTGAGACAGAATCTGACTCAGTCACCCTGGGTAGAGTGTCGTGGTATCACAGCTCATAGCAACCTCAAACTCTTGGGCTCAAGTGATTCTCCTGCCTCAGCCTCCCGAGCAGCTGGGACTACAGGCGCCCAGAACAATGCCCGGCTATTTTTATTTTTTATTTTATTTATTTTTTTCTTTTTGAGACAGAGCCTCAAGCTGTCACCCTGGATAGAGTGCCGTGGCATCACAACTCACAGCAACCTCCAATTCCTGGGGTCAAGGGAGTCTCTTGCCTCCGCCTCGCAAGTAGCTGGAACTACAGGCGCCCGCCACAA